>JAPKLY010002383.1:0-25641 GCA_026898435.1 Prunella vulgaris | reverse complement strand
AAGTGAGCAAGTTGTGAGAGTATGTATTAGTGTACTATCCTATGTTTCACATGGTGATGTATCACTTAATCATGCAATGAGGTATTGTACAATCAATTGGCAAGCCACTCTAACCTGCAAAAGGTCTCCCTAAATACACATTAAAGACTCTAATTGTTCTTCCAATTCACTAAAGATAATTCTCACTATCTTAGGAATTTTATCAAACACTTAGCATGCATTGGCCTAATAACAAGAAGATTTAGGAAAATAGCCCAACTCTCGTATGAGACTAACTCCCTAATGTCCCTTATGATTAACTACACATGCAAAGCATTCATATAATCCATCAATGTAGAGAATTGATCATACAACAACTCATAGCATTCAAAATTTCAACATGATCACCACATTACTCCATAGGAATCATACACCAACACATAAAGGTATTAGCCCATGGCTAATTTGGTAAACATAAGAACAATTAAGCTAGAAACAATCATCATCATACAAGAAATGTAAAGGAATCTAGAGAGATTACAAATTACAATGAAAATTAGAAAGATACAAGTTACCTCTAAAATGCTATCAAACAATCCGACAATAGAAAATGAAAATCGATCGCTAGAAATGTAGCTCTAGCTGAGACGAGAATGCAGGAATAAACGGATCAACGATCAAAGCGGTAGATCAAAAGTTATAGATGAAATCGTAAGAATAATTCTTATAAACCCAACTAGTAACTACCTCTCTCTCTTTCTAATCTAATCTTAGAACTAACTAATGACTTGGATTATGACTTGATAATCTGATCCTTGAGGTATTTATAGTGCCCACAATGTTTAGTCCAAAGTGCCCTTCATTAATAGGGAGAAAATACGAAAATACCCCTGAAATTTTGGACATTTCAGCACTGCTGCCTACCATTAACTGAGTGGCTGCCTATCTTGATCGGCACCCTGGTCGCGCGAGGAAGCTTCTTGTCGATCATGAGCAGAGCAACTGCCGATCAAGATGCTCGGTAGCTTGGTCGCGCGATAGCTGCTGAGTAAATGATGTGGTCGCGCGAGTCCTGCCTAGCACAAGTGTATGTGCTGCCGATCAAGACACTTAGTGTTGGTCGATGCGCGACTTCTTCGTTTTTGTCATATCTTGAGTGCTAAGACTCCGATTGACTCGATTCTTTTTGCATTGCGACCCTCTATTAAAGCTCTACAACATGGGAAATCAATTGCACCAGTTGGCTAAACTTTAGAATTTCGGACTTTTCTCAAACTTGCTCGTTTTTCGCCAGTTTTGTTCGTTTTCACTACAAAACATAATTTTCTAGCCAAAAAGGGTTAAATGCACTAAGTATATCATTTTAGGGTCAAATATGAACATAAGCACATCAAAACCATATAGAAATGGATGCAAAAAGATGCAATTATGACCCTAATCATACCCTCAAACTAGATTGTTGCTCGTCCTCGAGCAACGAAGCGATAAGATAGGGGAATAATTGTATCAATGAAGCATCAAGCACAAGATCAAATGTCATAGAATCATCACTCAATATCATGCAAGTCTAGAATGCAATCTCATCTAATCAACTATCAACAATGAATCAATGAGCAAGATATCAAATCTATGAGTCATGATCCTCCCAAGATAAGTGTTTAGCTCAACCCTCAAGTGTTTAGGCTCACTCAATCATCACACCACATACACATACTACCATAAGCTTGGCTCAAGTCTACATTCTCCACCACTTGAATTGACAAATCATTCACACATCAATTAGGACTTTCATAAGGTTGTAGTGTTGGCTCTTTGGTAGGGAAAGATCATATGGATAATAGTGACTAAGTATGATTAATAAAGCATAGAAGGAATCATCATGTAGATCATATCTTCATGCAAATAGCAATCTCATCTTCATGCTCTTTCAAAATCACACTTCAAAGCATCAATCTTCCCTTCTAACAAGTTGTGATCATACTCACAACACTAAAGTCAAACTTGACCAAATTTTCATGAAAAGTCAACCTTTTTTTTAAGCTTTGCTAGCACTTGCCTTTTTCAAAAAATTTCAATCCATGCATAGAATTCTTCATTTCTTCCACTTTAGGCCACCATGTTCTTCATCATATCACCAATCTTCCTTCCTTCTTTTCACTCTACTAATCATAGGGACAAGAGAGTTCCAAAAAGGAAGGAAAATGACTTAAAGTGTGGTTAGCCAAAGGAAAAGATTATAAGCACAAAATGGTGAGTAAAGGATATCAATATCAATGGTAGGCTCATAGGGCGAAGTAGCTCAATATAGATCAAAGAAATGCCTCAAATAATATCATGTTAAATCCTCATCTAATGTAGCCTCAAATAAGACCAAAGCCAAGTTCAAGATTGAAACATGTATGTGTGTGGAACTCACATCAAAGAATATCATCCGTTCAAGATTAAAACGGGCATCAATGGCTCAAAACTCATGGGTATAGGGTGATCATGATTCATATCATATCAAAAATGCTCAAATCATCAAAGTATCAAGTATAAAAAAAAATCAATAGCAAACTAGACAAAACATCAATCAAGAGATAAATCCACTACATCTAACATATACTATCAACTCATCCACACAATCATAAACATATCTCATGCCTCATAGCTCTCAACTAGCAACATAATGGCAAAAATCACCAAGCAAAAACAAGGCATCAAGATAAGCATATGATCCAAAACATCATAGGAACACTAAGAATCAACCTAAGCATAGCATTGCAATGAGATTTGTGAAACGAAGACACCCCCCCAAACTTTTTTGGACCAAGGTCTAAAAAGTTTGGCAAAGATTGGACAAAAGATCATGCAATGCACCAATCAAAGCACAATACCACAAGAATCAACACTTAAGCTCAAAATCGCGATCTAAAATCAAGCAAACTAAACCTAAGAGTGGAAGCACATATAGAGATAAGTGTAAAGAAATACCTTGAGTTAGCATTAAGAATAGGAGAGTGAATTGCCACTTACATGAAAATGTCCTTCTTGGCCAAGTAGGAAGAGAAATCTCCTCATCACACCTTTCTAGAGCTCACAAATCACATCAATTATCATTGTAAATCAAAATTTGAAGAACGAACACACCCCCCAAACTTTTTCGGATCAAGGATCCAAAAAGTTTGGAAAAGAGTGATGAAAATAGGATTTGCAAAGAATCAATGAACAAACAATGCATGTATAAGCTCAAGTAAGCCAAGAAATCACCATATATACAAGAGGCCACGCCCCCAAACTAGGATAAATCACATGCATCAACCAAGGTAAGAGAACACACTACTTCATATGAAGCAAATCAAAACAATTGGCAATATCTAAACTACAAAGCAATTCTAATAAGCAAGAAAACTTTAGGATGGGTTGCCTCCCATCTAGCGCTTGGTTTTAACGTCCCCTAGCCGGAAGACACCAATGTTAGCTAAATGGCCAAGGATATCTTTCATCCTCCCCATCATACAATAATCTCATAGCAACATGATCAAGGAAACAAGTAGGATTTCTACCCCACACCCCTACTTTCCTTATCATTTTGAACTTATAAGCACAAGAAAATTCATCTTTTCTTCTCAACCTAATCCACCCCCATCTCCTATTCAAGAAAATTTTCAATTCAAGTTTTTAATCAATTATATTAAGAGGTAAGACATATTCATAATGAACAACATTATCAATTAAAGCACAAGTAGAAGAGTCTAGGGGTAGAGAAATGCTTATTTCATTTGTAGGCTCCTCCTCCACTTTATTTTGCTTTTCTTTTTCCATTAAGCTCAAGTCCATGAGTGGACATTTATCTTCCTCTTCTTGATCGTCTTCCTTTCATCCTCTTGAATCATCTAAATTACCCCCATCTTCCTCCTCCAACTTTACTTCACAAATCTCTTGGGCTTGTTTGGTCAATTGCTCCACTTGGAGCTCTAAGCTCTTAATTTGATCTCCTCGAGATTTGAACAATTTATCAAATTTCTCATTAGTCTCCTCAAAGCTTCTTTTGGCATCCTTTCGAATTTCTTCAAGTTGATTTAGGATGTAAACTAGAGTATCATTAATATGGTTTTGAGGAGCTTCTTCATGATTTGAAGGAATATGAGAGGGTAATGTGTAGGAATATGGATCCTCATAAGAGTAAGAGTTAGGAGGATAAGGAATATTGTGTGGAGGTGGTGGTTGATATGGGTGAGGATGATACGTATAAAAATTAGGAGAATATAGATATTATGGAGAATACGAGTAATGGTTGTATTCGTCCATCTCAATTGAGCTCACTTCTACAAAAAAAAAAAATAAGCAAGTATCAACACTCACCAAGGATGATTAAGAACACACAAAGAAACAAAGATAAGACATGTAAACACTCATCACTAAAAGTATCAAAACTCTCACAATATTAACAACAAATTTTGAACATAAAAGAAAAAACATACAACTAAACAAACTAGCCATCTCCCCGGCAACGGCGCCAAAAACTTGTTTGCCCAAATGGTGTCCACATGCAAGTGTACGTGATCGCTATATCGTCATGGCAAGTTTGACCAAGTTTAATATTTATCGAACTCAGGGAGATGGGGATTTGTAAGGAAAATTGTTGTTTCAATTCGAAAGCAAACAAAGCAATAAAGGGGAAAGGTATCTAATGTCTACTAATGTGTCAAGAAGCAAACTACCTATCACCTTGGGTTGCAAAGTGAGCAAGTTGTGAGAGTATGTATTAGTGTACTATCCTATGTTTCACATGGTGATGTATCACTTAATCATGCAATGAGGTATTGTACAATCAATTGGCAAGCCACTCTAACATGCAAAAGGTCCCCCTAAATACACATTAAAGACTCTAATTGTTCTTCCAATTCACTAAAGATAATTCTCACTATCTTAGGAATTTTATCAAACACTTAGCATGCATTGGCCTAATAACAAGAAGATTTAGGAAAATAGCCCAACTCTCGTATGAGACTAACTCCCTAATGGCCCTTATGATTAACCACACATGCAAAGCATTCTTACAATCCATCAATGTAGAGAATTGATCATACAACAACTCATAGCATTCAAAAGTTCAACATGATCACCACATTACTCCATAGGAATCAAACACCAACACATAAAGGTATTAGCCCATGGCTAATTTGGTAACATAAGAACAATTAAGCTAGAAACAATCATCATCATACAAGAAATGTAAAGGAATGTAGAGAGATTACCAATTACAATGAAAATTGGAAAGATACAAGTTACCTCTAAAATGCTATCTAACAATCCGGTAATAGAAAATGAAATTCGATCGGAAGAAACATAGCTCTAGCTGCGACGAGAATGCAGGAATAAACGGATCAACGATCAAAGCGGTAGATCAAAAGTTATAGACGAAATAGTAAGAAGAATTCTTATAAACCCAACTAGTAACTACCTCTCTCTCTTTCTAATCTAATCTAAGAACTAACTAATGACTTGGATTTTGACTTGATAATCTGATCCTTGAGGTATTTATAGTGCCCACAATGTTTAGTCCAAAGTGCCCTTCATTAATAGTGCGAAAATAGCCCTGAAATTTCGGACATTTCAGCACTGCTGCCTATCACCAACAGAGTGGCTGCCTATCTTGATTGGCACCCTGGTCGCGCGAGGTAGCTTCTTGTCGATCATGAACAGAACACCTGCCGATCAAGCTACTCGGCAGCTTGGTCACGCGATAGCTGCCAAGTCAGGGATGTGGTCGCGGGAGTCTTGCCTAGTACAAGTGTATGTGCTGCCGATCAAGACACTTAGTGTCGGTCGATGCCCGACTTCCTCGTTTTTGTCATATCTTGAGTTCTAGGACTCCGATTGACTCGATTCTTTTTGCGTTGCGACCCTCTCTTCAAGCTCTACAACATGGGACATCAATTGATCCAATTGGCTAAACTCCAGAATTTCGGACATTTCTCAAACTTGCTCGTTTTTGGCTGTTTTACTCATTTTTGCCGGTTTTGCTCGTTTTCACTACAAAACATAATTTTCTAGCCAAAAAGGGTTAAATTCACTAAGTATATCATTTTAGGGTCAAATATGAACATAAGCACATCAAAACCATATAGAAATGGATGCAAAAAGATGCAATTATGACCCTATTCAACACCCTAATTAACAATCAAGGCATCTAATGTCCCTTAATAGTAATTCTAAGCAATCTAACCCCTCTCGGGTCAATAAACCACTAATTGAATCTAATTAATCACCTAACCTTTCTTCACATGATCAATTAATCACACACCCAACCCTAGTTGCAACATATAATCATCAATCATGGAATACTCAATCAAATAAATCAATTAAATCAAGATAAACACATCAAGAGAATCATAACTCCAAATCCATAGCAAAATCAAGAAAATCAAAACTGAAACACATCAATCTCCATCACAATTCCAACACCAAAGCATTAGAAAATTAGCCCATGGCTAATATGCCCATAACAATGAAATTAAAGGTAGAATTAACAAAGCCCATACTAAATTGAAATAGATTCTTGCAAAAATTAAAAGATATTACCAATAGAAGTAGCAAAAATGAAGAACAAGTGAAATTGAACATCAATCCATGAATTCTCCAATGGGACTTCCTCAAAACTTGAAAATAATCGGATACGAAGCTAAAACTATCCTAATAGAATTTGAGAAATTGAAATCCCAAGTGAAATCTCTAGACAAGAGTATGAAAAATGTGAAAAGAGGCAAAAGTAAAGAGAGGAATTCATGGGGGATGGGTTTCTAAGTCTCCAATCTGAAATGGAAGGGTATTTATATGATGGATAAGTGGGGAAATCCATTTTTGCAATTAAGCCCTTCAATTCTAAAAACATTTCACTAAAATCCTACTTTTTCAGCATCAGCATGGGTCGGCAGTTAGAGCACGGGTCGTGCCTTAATCCTCAAACCGTGCATAAATCTTCGAATTATGTTGTTCGGATGAACCAACTTCAGCACGGGTCATGCTTTAGTGCTCAATCGTGCAAGTTCAAAGACAGATTTTCACAAGCACGGTTTGTGCTTGTAAGCATGGGTCTTGCATTATGTGCTGAACCGTGCATATTCGACTTGTGATTTCCGGACAAAAATCTTGAGCACTGGTCGTGCATTAGGAGTTGAACCGTGCATGTACATTTTCAAAATGAACTAGCACGGTTTGGCCTTTAAGCATGGGTCATGCATGCACATTTTTCCACTTACATCAAAAACTTCATTTTCTTCCTCCTAACACCTACAAATTCAACTTTTCTAGCCAAAATAATGAGAAACACAAATATGAGGGTTAATCAATCAAATATAACTTCAAATCATGATAAATAATACAATAAATTCATCTAATATGATATGAAAATGGACATAAATCACTCCCCCAAACTTAGAGTGTTGCTCGTCCTCGAGCAACAAGAATTACAAAATAAAGGAAGAGCAGCATCCACCCCCCCAACAAGTAGTCATGAATGGTCACCAACATTTGGATAAGAGTGACAAAATCATTGTGGAGAATTAAGATTATTTGCTAACCTTTCACACAAGGTTTGTCATTCTCTCTTTCCATTCCATTCTTTCTTCTTCTTTCACACTTAGCTTCCTTTGAAGATCAAATCTCAACTTTTTTTAGGCCCTCTTCAAGATTGTACACACAAGCATTCCTTTTTCTCTTTTGTTTGCATCACCACTTTTTCAAGATTTTCAACTTTAAGAACACATCGATTTGAGGCTTTCTTCACTTCAATTTTTTACATCCTCACATAGAGTTTTACACTTACTTTTCTCATTATTCCCAAGCAATTTCACAAATCCAATTCTCCACTTTTGATTAGGCTTTTTAGAGGCTCACGAAAAGGTATAGGTGAATTCTTGGCTAACAATAAAAAGGCATATAGGCACAAATGAGCTAGCAAGGGTAATCATGTTCTTTGGTAAGGGATCTTTTGGCTAAAGTGACTTATGAAACAAAGATGGTCTTTTATCCTCTTAAGAATATTTTCGCAATCAAGTTCTTGAGCAAGGTTATGGGCAAGTTATAGTGCAACATGCATTGAAATGACCACACAATCCAATTGAAAAGGACCCGTTCAAAAATGAAACGGTAGAGGCTCAAAGCTCACGATTTTTGTGAAATCATGAACACATGCATTATCCTTGCTTGACCTCCACATACTCAATTTTTACAAACTGTCTCATTACCAACCATCAAACCCAATTCGATTTCAAAAACAAGGCAAGCCACATCAAGCACTACGTCTAACAAATAAGCTAGAAAAGAAGTCACATAAAATCCAATGACCATCTCAAACATATGAAAATATGAATCTAGAGTATTTACTTTTACAGACCCGAATGAATAAAAAGGAAGTTCAAATCAAAGTATTCAAATCCACGAGACTAGAGAATAGATAAGAAATGATACCACCACCCTTGTAGTTCCACTTTGAAGTTTACAGACTCAACTTCATTGTGGCGGGTGACCTTGATCCTATTCTCTTGCTCTTCATACTCTCTCCTTCTTCTCAACTCCTCTTCTCTTTATCCCGGGATCAGATTCCTCCCTCTTCGACTCATGTTTTCCTTGTTTGTGGAGATTGAGCAAGAAATTTCAGCAAAATAGGTACAAAGTCGTGCTTTCTTTGAGCACCAAACATGACCACTTTTCCAATTTTTCCACATCCTTCACCAATTCACAACAATTCAACACCCAATTCCAAAACAAAAGACATACCACACATAATCCAATTCTCAAACAAAATTACACGGAATATTGGTGCAAATCGAAATTGGCAAAACGAGCATACCCCCCAAACTTTTTCTTGCCTAGCAATAGAAAATTTTGGAGAAATAGTGCGTCAATGAGATTGCAACCAATTATCAAACTCATAAATCCTACAACACAATGTCTTATAGCAACAAATCCATCAATAAATCCCATGAACTAATCATAAACAAGTGCATATATGCTTTGAATTCCCCCAAACAAACATAAAGAAGACTCCTCCAAACTTAGACAAAAGTCTAAGTTTGAAATGGAGTATTGTACCTCAATCATCAACTCCACCCTCAAAGCATAACAATTTCCCTAAAAAAAGCAATTGCATCCATCACAACCCCCATTCCTACAAGACAAAAGATGAGAATGAACCCAACACCGATTAAACAAAACAAAAACAAAAAGACAAAAGGAAGAAACGATGGGTTGCCTCCCATCCAGCGCTATTTTTTACGTCCTATGCCGGACGAAACTCAAATGAGTTCAAATTTCCTTTGTAAGAGCTATGTTAGGCACTTCTTTTGGAGTAGGAGGAACAATATATTTCACTTGACATTCTCAAGCAATTAAGACCTCTCCTTCTTCATTTTCCAAGTCTAAGCCTTCTTCATTAAATACTCTCTTTACCCTCATAGGTTGATAGGCTTGGATCTTTGACTCACCACTAAAACTCTTCATCATAGCATTGCACCACACAACCTTATCTCCCACATCAAGTCCTCTACCCAGCTCTAACTCCCTTAAGCACTTCATCATTCTCTCATCTTCTTTAATTTGACCAAACAACTCAATCTTTTTTCTCTTCTCAAACCACCCCTCCTGGCTTGCATTTTGTTCAAGTTCGGTCATCAATGATTCTTTATTCCATTCTTGTCCATCTCCAGGATCTTTCAAGGGTACTCTTGGAGAGTTCACTTGCTTCATACTCCTACCTTCTTTCATGCCAACATTTAATGTGTGGATGGAGTGACATTTTTCATTACTTGAAATCTCTTTTTCGGAGTCATAAATAGAGAATATTACCTCTTCTCCGTTGAAGCTCAATTTAAGCTCTCCCTTCTCAACATTTATCATTGCTTTTCCGGTTGCAAGGAATGGCCTCCCAAGGATTAAATGAACATTGCCATCCTCTTTCATATCAAGCACAACAAAGTCAACGGGAAAGACAAACTTGTCTACCTTTACAAATACATCTTCAAAAATCCCTTTAGGCCACGTTGTCGATCCATCAGCTAATTGAAGAGTGATTGACGTTGACTTCACTTCTCCAAGCTTTAAAATCTTGTAGATTGAGAAAGGCATCAAGTTTATACTAGCCCCCAAATCACAAAGTGCCTTGGTCTTTAAATGATCACCAATTTCACAAGGAATGTTGAAGCTTCCCGGATCCTTGAGTTTCTTTGGGGGATTCTTTTGCAAGATAGCGCTACACTCCTCAGTCAAGTTAATCGTTCCCTTGTCAACTAGTTTCCTCTTCTTTGACATGACATCCTTCAAAAACTTCATATAATGTGGCATTTGCTCAAGAGCATCCACCAATGGAATATTGATATGAAGTTTGTTAAAAATCTCAAGAAACTTAGCAAACTTTTCATCCATCATTTGCTTCACATATCTCTTTTGGAATGGAGGAGGTATGGGTGTAATAGGTACCCCCCCCCCCCATTTATTACAAGGAATGCCTTCTTTTTTTCCCTCAACTCCTTCTCTAGCTTCCATTTTGGGATCCACTTCGAGCTTTCACCCTTCTCAAGTTTTTTCTCTTTCAAGTCTTCCAACTCTTGCTTCTCTTTCCTCATATCTTTCTTCATCTCCTTTTCTTCTTCATCCTCTTCTTTACGATCATATTCATTCTCTACTACATACTCATCATCATCATCATTGACATTATCTTTATGACTCACTTCAACTCCAATTTTTTTTCCTTCTTTACCACGTCTAGAATCAACTCTTTCTCATCTTTGAACATTGAAGGACCCTCATATCTTGTCCCACTTATCAATTGAATTGCATTGCAATATTCACGAGGATTCACTTCGGTGGTGGATAGGAATTTTCCTTTGTTTTGCATCCCACTAACAGTAGTGGCCAATTGACCCATTTGATATTCAAGAGATTTCATATGGTTCTCTTGTTGAGTCGCTCTTCTTGAAAAATCCTCAAATCTAGAATTTATGCCATCAAACTTGGAATTTATTCCCTCGAACTTGGAATTGACACTTACTCGAAACTTTTTATATTCTTCCTCTCTCATGTCATTCTTCTTCATCATCAAAGATAACATCTCCTCCACGGTGGCCTTTCCTTCTCCACTTGGAAGCTTTGCCCCGGGGTCAAATCCCGGTGGATATTGAACCGCACTTTTGGTGTTGGAGTAAGAAAAGTTTTCATGTCTTCTAGCATTTGGATTGTAAGGTGCTCCTCCTTGAGGATTTGCTTGATAAGACGATGATTGATCCCCATAAGCATTGAAAGAATTCCCACCTTGTTGACCTTAAGATGGTCGATAATTCCCTTTACCTTGATACCCTCCTTGTTGTTGCCTTCCCATAAAATTTACATCCTCAATGGGTGCATTAATTCCTTGGCCACTTTCCTCTTGCATCATAAAAGGTTGTACCTCTTTAGGTTGGCTAAGAGAGAGAGCATTCACCTTTTCGATCAAGGTCATCATCATAGATTGCATCAAATCCCTTTTCTCCACTTGAGCTATCTTCCTAGATCCTTGTTGTTGAACATTCCATAGGCCCATATTGTTTGCCACACCATCTAAAATCTCTGTAGCTTCTCTAGATGTAAGGTAAAGAAAATCCCCTTTAGCACAAGCATTGAGATGCCATTGAGAAAATTCATCCACTCCACAATTGAAGAAACAAATGGTTTGCTCCTCGGGAAAACCATGTTGAGGGTATGAGATCAACAAGTCATTGAATCTCTCCCAAGCTTCCTTCAATCCTTCATTAGGCTTCTTCTTGAACCCAGCAATCTCATTCCTTGCTTGCACTGTTCTTAAGGGAGGATATAATTTTTGTAGAAATTTTTTACTTCCCGGTGTCAAGACTTCCCGGTGGTATTGTCTTGCTTAGCAAAGCCTTTGCTTTCCCCTTTAGAGACAAAGAAAACATCCTCAACTTTTTAGCATCCTCTGAAACTACATTATACTTCATAGTGTCGGCCAACTCCCTAAACCAATCCAAATGTTTATGCGGATCATCAATTCCATCCCTTCCTTCAAATGGTTGATCCTTCAAGAGCTTGATTATGGCAGGTGGAATCTCAAAGTTGTTTGCTTCAATTGGCAGTCTATTTATGCCATCATAAAAGTCTCTCATTTGAGGCTCAAAGTAGGCACGAATGGGTCGCCCCTCCCTTGGAGGTGGATCTTGGTTTTGAGGTGGGTGAGGTGGTTATATGTGATTTTGTGGTTGTGGTTGCGGTGGTGGGATGTAATTGTATAGAGGAGGGTAGTAGTTTTGTGGGTTTTGAGGATATGGGTAGGGATATTGATATGGATTCATGGAGGTGGGGGATAATTTCCAAGATGGAAAGGGTAAGGGTTGAATGGATTTGGTTGAACCACTTCACCTTGTTGATTTTGAGGGTTAAGACCTCGTTGAGCTACTTGAACTCCATCTCCATTTCCCCTCCAAAATCTTGTTGAGGAAGATCATTCGGTTAATTTTCTTCCATGTTCCGATTTCTAGCTCTTCTTCAATTTCTCCCTTGGTTTCTTCTCCTAGCGTGTGCCTCAATCTCAAGATCAATAGGTTCGATGTGTCCTCTTTGAGCTCTTGTGATCATGCACCAAAGAAAGCAAACCAAGTATCAAATTCCAACAAAGAAAATAAAATAAAGCAATAAAGTGTCACTAGTAACACCTAATCAACTAACAACAAGTCCCCGGCAAAGGCGCCATTGAATTTTTTGTCTTTTTGCACCTTTTTCAAATTCAAAGCAAATTGACCCAAAAGCAGATGGGTAATTGTAGCATGCAAGTAAACGGCCTAGTAGTATCGACCTAGGACAAGAGAGAGCTATGGATCCCCGAAGTCATATGTTGGCATAAGTATTATAGCAACGATTCTGGTTTTTAAACTATCAATTGTAAAGATCGAGCAAACAAAAACAAAGTAAATTATCCTAACTTCGAGTAGAAGTGCAGTAGAAGCGAAATACTTCGGGTGCTATCCTTATGATTTCAACTAATGTGTTCGTGTCCTAATTACCTATCAATTGTTATCTCAATGGTGGTGATATGGGCTACCGCTATATCTCTTTTGAGGCTTGGGTGATCAATTCTAGTTAATTAGCACCTAATTAGACAAACGGCTCCTAAGATAGTGAACGCTAGGAGGTTCGCATAGATACCGTCCCCAGTTTCCCCCTTCACTAAACACCCTAATTAACAATCGTAATCTACCCTCTCTCGGGTCAATAAACAACTAATTGAATCTAATTAATCACCTAACCTTTCTTCACATGATCAATTAACCACACACCCAACCCTAGTTGCAACATATAATCATCAATCATGACTCAATCAATTAAATCAAGATAAACACATCAAGAGAATCATAATACCAAATCCATAGCAAAATTAAGAGAATCAAAACTCAAACACATCAATCTCAATCACAATTCCAACACCCAGAGCATTAGAAAATTAGCCCATGGCTAATATGCCCACAACAATGAAATTAAAGGTAGAATTAACAAAGCCCATACTAAAGTGAAATAGATTCTTGCAAAAATTAAAAGATATTACCAATAGAAGTAGCAAAAATGAAGAACAAGTGAAATTGAACATCAATCCATGAATTCTCCAATGGGTCTTCCTCAAAACTTGAAAATAATTTGATACGACGCTAAAACTATCCTAATAGAACAAAGCCCAATGCTAATACATAAGCAAAATTGAAATCCCAAGTGAAATCTCAAGACAAAAGTATGAAAAATGTTAAAAGAGGCAAAAGTAAAGAGAGGAATTCTTGGGGGAAGGGTTTCTAAGTCTCCAATCTGAAATGGAAGGGTATTTATATGATGGATAAGTGGGGAAATCCATTTTTGCAATTAAGCCCTTCAATTCATCAAACATTTCACTAAAATCCCACTTTTTCAGCATCAGCACGGTTCGACAGTTAGAGAACGGGTCGTGCCTTAATCCTCAAACCGTGCATAAATCTTCGAATTATGTTGTTCGGATGAACCAACTTCAGCACGGGTCCTGCTTTAGTGCTTAACCGTGTAAGTTTAAAAACAGATTTTCACAAGCACGGTTTGTGCTTGTAAGCATGGGTCGTGCATTATGTGTTGAACCGTGAATATTCGACTTGTGCGTTCCGGACAAAAATCTTGAGCACTGGTCGTGCATTAGGAGTTGAACCGTGCATGTCCATTTTCAAAATGAACTAACACAGTTTGGCCTTTAAGCATGGGTCGTGCATGCACATTTTTCCACTTACTTCAAAAACTTCATTTTCTTCCTCCTAACACCTACAAATTCAACTTTTCTAGCCAAAACAATCAGAAACACAAATATGAAGGTTAATCAATCAAATATAACTTCAAATCATGATAAATAATACAATAAATGCATCTAATATGATATGAAAATGGACACAAATCAGTAGCACAAGCATCCAAAGGTGTGAAAATATTTCAAGTTAGGTTTCTTTTTGTGCAACAGCTCATAAGAAGTAATAGAACAACCCGGTCTAAATAAGACTCTATTAGACACATGACATGCAGTATTCAATGCTTCGGCCCAAAATCTTTTAGACATATTCATTGAAGTTAGCATGACTCTAGCAATTTCTTGCAATGTCCTATTTTTTATTTCAGCTATGCCATTTTGCTGTGGAGTTTTAGGAGAGGAAAACTCTTGTACAATGACTTTCTTTTCAAAAAAATCAGTGAACATGCCATTTTCAAATTCTTTACCATGATCAGTTCTAATCCTACTAACTTTCAGATAAAAAACATTTTTTAAACGCTTGTAAAGGATTTTGAAAGCTTCAAAAGAGTCAGATTTTTCTCTAATGAACTCAACCCATGAGAATCTTGAAATGTCATCAACAACAACTAAAGAGTATCTCTTACCACCAATACTTTCTGTCTCCATAGGACCCATTAGATCCATGTGAAGAAGTTCCAAGCATCTAGTAGTTGTGCATATTGATGCGATATTGTGTGAAGATTTTACATGTTTACCTTTTTGGCATGATCCGCAAACAGGTGTATTTGTGAAACTGAGCTTAGGTAACCCTGTAACAACCTCTGTCTTAACCAAATTTTGTAAATTTCTGTAATTTACATGGCCACGTTTTCGGTGCCAAAGAACACTTTCATCAGATTGTGAAATGTTGCACAAAGTGTTGTCACCAATGAGATAACAGTTATCAGCAGAACGATGACCAACCATTACTCATTTATCAATTTCATCCAATACAGAACATGAGTTTTTATCAAACTTCACATGCAGATTATTATCACACAACTGATTTATGCTTATCAAGTTAGCACGTAAACCTTCCACATGTAGCACATTTTTCAGTTTTGGAAAACCTTCAACATTCAAAGTTCCATTTCCTATTATGTTACCCTTAGAACCACCACCATATGTAACTTTACCACAGTAAAAAGTTTCATATTCATTCAAGTATTCAGTATTTCTTATCATATGACTAGAACACCCACTGTCAAAATACCATAAATCAGGTACACATGCTTGTAAAGAAGTACAAACAACATTGCAAAGCACTTTGGGTTTTCTAATCCATGCAGTTTTTTATGTGAGTGAATACTTGTGTGGTAACACTCCAGGTAACACTTTTCCAGAAAGCAAATCATCTTTTAATTTGAAACAATAAGGACGAATGTGTCTAGGAACGGAACAATAATGACAGATAAAAGTTCTTTTGCCTCTTTGTTTTGGAAACTTTTTAGAAGAAACTTTTGAATTTGGCTTCACAAAGGTGACAGATTTTTCAAAACTAAAAGGGATAGAATTTAAAGAAAATCCAAGACTGAATTTATCAATTTTTCCAATAGACAAAGCTGCATTCAATGCAGTTGTACCTTTAGAGTACTTTTTGAAACTAAGTGGGGAAGCAGTCAATTTTTCTTGGAGTTCAGAAATTTCAAGATCCTTTTTTGTGAGATTTACCTCAAGTCTTGTGATGGTTTCAATCAGCTCTTCATTAGCTCGATTAACAGCTTTCAGTTCATTCTGAAGTTCACCAACCTTTATTTCTGAAGGTTCTTGTGAGGTACATGTTCTAGAATAGAAAACATTAGTACTATCCTCATCAGACTCAAAAATAGACTGAAACCTGTTTGATGTTGTTTCTGGGGTTGTTATACTGGGTTCAACATCCAGATAAGAATGCGAGTTGTTTGCCCAAAAGGTAGACACGTGCAAGTGTACACGATCGTTATTGTCGTGGCAAGTTTAACCAAATTTATTATTTATCGAACACAGGGAGAGGGTGGATTGTAAGGTAAGATTATTATTCCGAATTCGAAAACACAAAGCAAATAAAGGGAATAAGGTATCTATTGTCTACGACTGCATCAAACAAGTAAACTACCTATCACCTTGGGTTGCAAAGTGAGCAAATTGTGAGAGAGGTGTATTAGTGTACTATCCTATGTTTCATGTGGTGAAGTATCACTTACTCATGCAATGAGGTATGGTACAACGAATTGGCAAGCCTCTCAAACATGCAAAGGTCTCCCTAGATACACATTAGATCCTCTAATTGTCTTTCCAATTCACTAATGTAATTCTCACCATCTTAAGAATTTTAACAAACACTTAGCATGCAATGACCTAATCACAAGAAGATTTAGGAAAATAGCCCAACTCTCGTATGAGACTAACTCCCTAATGGCCCATACATCAATTATGCATTCTAAGCATTCATACAAACCATCAAAATAGAGAATTGATCATACAACATCTCAAAGCGAATAAGATCAACATGGACACCACATTACTCCATAGGAGTCATACACTAACACACAAAGGAATTAGCCCATGGCTAATTTGGTAAACAAAATAGAAATTGAAGTAACTACAATCATCATTGTGCAGGAATTGAATAGAGTATACAAGAATTTACCTATTACAAATGAAATTGAAAAGATAAAAATTACCTCTAAAAGCTAGAAAATGATCCGGCAATGGAAATTGAAATTCAAACGATAGAAACATAACTCTATCTATTATAAGATTGCAAGAACAAACGGATTGAAGATCCGTACGGTAGATCAAAAGTTATCGTAGAAATTGGAAGTAGAAATCTTAAGAACTCAAATGGAAACTACCTCTAACTTCTACTAATCTAGAGAGAGAATATGATGATGTGTGTAAATCTAAGAGAATGAAAAGTCTCTTTTGGAAATCTAAAATGGAAGTATATATAGTACCCTTAGATCATTGACTAAGATGCCCTTCATTAAAACGCGCAAAAATACAAAAATAGCCCTGAAATTTTAGATGTTTTACACTGTTGCCGATCAGAGCCTTAATGGCTGCCGACCGTGACCGGCAGCTTGATCGCCCGAGGCAGCATCTTGTCGCACATGAGCTTGTCGGCTGCCGAGCTCAATCGGCAACCTGGTCGCGCGAGGTGCACTCTTGTCGCACAAGAGCAGAGTATCTGCCGATCAAGGAGGTCAGGCGGTCGCGCGCGCATCTCCTGCAGATCCAGGGATAAGGTCGCGCGAGTCCTGCCGATCTGTGAGGAGGTCCTGCCGATCAAGACACTTAGTGTCGGTCGATGCGCGACTTCCTCATTTTTGTCATATCTTGAGTTCTAGAACTCCGATTGACTCGATTCTTCTTTCGTTGTGACCCTCCCTTCAAGCTCTTCGACATGGAATATTAATTTCTTCATTTTGCTCAACTCCAAAATTCGGAATTTTCTCGATCTTGCACGTTTCTTCCTTATTTTGCTCGTTTTCACCTACAATCACAACTTTCTAGCCAAATGGGTTAAATACACAAAGTATAGCATAATAGGGTCAAATATGAACATAATATCTCCAAAAGCATATAGAAATGAGTGCTAAAATATGCAATTATGACCCTAATCACGAGTTCTTCATCTGTAGTCTTTATCTCTTCATCAGAATCTTCATCACTCAAAGAAACAGTTAAACTCATCCTTTTCTTTAATAGTGTGTTAGCACATTCATTTGCATAAAGACCATAACCAGTACACTTATCACAAATGATCTTTTTTCTACATTCAGGATCATACTTAATGTTTCTTCTTTGAAAAGACTTTCGACCAGAGATTTGAGGGGAATTTTTAAAATCTATCTTAGGCTTAGGATTAAAATCAAATTTGTTTCTCTTTTGCTTAAGATAGGCTTCAAATATTTTGGTAAGAAATGCAATACTATCAATGTCATATGAAGTCTCATCAACACTATCTTCAACCTGTTCAATTTCAGTAATAATAGAAGTTTTTCCAGAACATGAAGAGGTTTCTCCTTTGAAAATAACAACACCCTTTTTATCGTATGCAGAATCTTGTTGAGACAAATCCATTTCATAAGTTTTTAAAAAGCTCATTAACTCATTATGACTCAACAAATCAGTGTTCCTAGCTTCTTCAATGGCACAAACTTTACCATTAAATCTTCTAGGAAGAGTACGAAGGGTTTTGTTTACTAACCTGATATTGGAGATTTGATCTCCAAGTGATTGCAATTCATTCATCACCTCATAGAGTCTCTCATTGTACGAAGAAATCGTCTCATCATCCTTCATTCTTAGGCCTTCAAACTTTGTGTTCAGCATCCTTGCCTTTGCTCTACGGACACTACCCGAACCTTGACAATGTTCTTGTAGTCTTTCCCATGCATCTTTGGCTGAAACACAATTCTGGATAAGGTTGAACATCACAGTATCAACCGATGAGTTGATTGCGTTGATGGTCTTTCAATTGTACAATGATGAATTGTTCTCCTCTGTGGTCCATTCAAGCTCGTTCTTGAGGATCTGGTCTCCATCTTTATCTTCAGTTGTGGGAGGACTCCAACCTTACAGTATACTTTTCCAGGCACGTTCATCAAGGGCTTTGATGTAACTCCTCATGCGGCTTTTCCATGCTGCATAATTGGTTCCATCGAGTATGGGAGGAAGGGTGATGGATCCACTGGAGTAGATGGTTCCAGGAGATTAATCCATGACAACTCAACAGTCAGCGCCAGGACCAACACTTAGTACCATCAAGTGATGGCTCTGATACCACTTGATAAGGCTGTGGTACCGTTGAGTTGAAGTATTGTTCGAAGTGTGGTCGACACTCAAAATAACACTTAATGTGTTCAAAATAATGTAGAGAGAATAAGTAAACAGTGGAAGACTTTGAACACAAGGATTAACACAATCTTTCCACAAACTAAATTAGTTTGTGGCGGCCTCAAGGCTGAAATATCACTAACTTGGAAAGAGTGATTACAAAAACAAATTCGAGACTTGGAAACATTCCTTCCAACTCTCAAACATAAAATCGGATAAAATATCCAAATAAGTTCCCAAATGGCAAACCTTGATTGTTAAGTTTAAGCCTACTTCAAGCACAAACTTCCACTAACTGTGAACAGCTCAGCAAATCGTATGGGATAATACTATACACAGTGTTGTAAAGAATGTAAGCAACACATGTGAAAACACTACACTAAAACCGTAAAATAGGTTCCTATAAATGTGCTATGCTTCAGTATGTAGTGTGGGGGTCTCTCTCTTGGTTTCTTGACGTATTCCTCATCTATTTATAGAGTTGGAATGTGGATCCGTCCATCAATGAAGTGGATATCATGGAGAGAGGTTGAGATCCACTTTTATAGGAGTTGAGGTAACTTCCAAGTAACTTCCTTTCTTTAACTCTGGATACTTTGATTCCAGTCCTTCCAGATGTTCCAGATCCATCCAGGTGTTTCATGAATATTCTGGGACATGAGAATAACTGTCGTTGACCGTTGTTGACCAGGGACAGCACCAAGGACAACCATTCAAACAACACTAAGTAGTAAATCACTGGAACATATTTCCTGAAGGATGTTGACCTGAAATGATAGCAAAGACAAATCGAACAACACTAAAAAGTTAGTCGTTAGAACGAATATCCTGGAGGATGGGTGTGATTCCAAATGTGATAAGCACTGGTCTCAACACTCACATCAACACTCGTGATTCAACATTTCACTTCCTAACATAAAACTAATGATATGTTTTCTTAATTCCAACTCTTATGTAGAACTATAAGCCTTTCATGTCTTCGGAAGCAATTGAGGAACCCCATAATTTTATATTTTTGTTAGCTGTGACTAAAGTCACTTATAGTTGCTTGACCTTGTACCTAACAAGCATTAAGGTACTAAACCCAAAATACAATCCTTTGATTTTTTTTAAAAGCTTTGTTATTATCTTCTTATCTTTGTTAATTCAAATAATGTGCACATTTTGTGCATGATCGGTACATGCACATTTTATGCATGATCAATATGTATGCGCTTCGAGGTTTGTACGTATTTACATGCTTATTTAATTGATGTGTGATATAAATTATACTACCTCCGTCACACAAAAGTTTTCATACTTTTCTTTTTATTTTTTCCCACAAAAGTTTGCATGCACTAAAATGAAAATATTACTTTAAATCTCAACCCCTAAAATCTCCACCTCACAATCTTCATCATACATATTTTACTCATTACATTTTTCTTAAAAAATGTGCCAAAAAAATACTGCAAACTTTTGGAGGATAGATGTAATATTACTTAGTCATTAAATTTAAATTCTTTGTTAAAGAATTTTTTTAAGAGACTTAAATATACAGTTAATTTCTGTTTCATAGTGTTAATCTTATATACAATTAATTTATGTTTCATAGTTCATTTTATTTCGCATTTATCTATCATTAAAAAAATAATATTTCAAAATCTTTAGCATAATTAATGACAAACAATTCTATATATTCTCACTTTCCGCATTTAAGAAATGGGCGTATGGTCTATGTGAAGAGGGCTCTTGAGATCTTGAATATTGGTATGTATAAATAAGTGCATGAATATTTTCTTCACTAGCTATAGTCAATTAGATTCATGGTTAATTTTGCGTGTAAGTTTTCATTTTTTTAAGGTAAAAATAGTTTTCGTTCTTTAAAAAAAAAGCTTAAATCAAAATTTTGTATATTCGTAGTCTTTTTTTTTTAGGTAAGAACAACCTAATAAGAATATCGGACCCAACTCTGTTACAGAAATTTTACTGAAAATACTATTTTTTAATATTCTGACCGAACTCCATCCAGGCTATGAACTTTCAAAAATACTTATTTAATCCTTAAAAATTAAAAAGTTAATCTCAGGTATAATCATGTATATTTTAAGTTTTTTATCTAGGTTAAAAAAATATAAAAAATTATTCTGTCCCAACTCAATCAAAAAAGTACTATTAAGAATGATATTTTTAATAAATTTAGACTAATCCCAGACCTTTCAAAATGCTAAATTTGAACTATTAAAAAAATACGTAAATCAAAATTTTATATATTCGTAGTCTTTTTTTAAGGTAAAAACAATCTAATAAGAAGGTTCGACCCAACTCCGTCATATAAATTTTTATAGAAAATGCTATTTTTTTTAAAAATTGATCGGGCTCCGACCAGGTTCCGACTTTTTAAGAATACTTATTTAATTCTTAAATTTTGAAAAGACAACATTAGCCATAATCATGTATTTTTAAAAAAATTTTAAGTTAAATGAACCTAAAAAATAATTCCCACCCAACTCCAATAAAAAAAACTATTGAGGATGGTATTTTTAAAATTTTCAGACAGATCTCCGACTTTTCGAAATACTAGTTATTTTACTAATAAAAAAAAGATAATGTCAATCAAAATTGTATATAAGCGTAATTTTTTATGGTAAAATTAACCTAAAAAGTGATTCCAACCCGATTCGTTACGAAAAATTAAGTTGAATTGACATTTTTTAAAATTCTAAAAGGACTCCGACCTTTAAAAAATAACGTCAACCATGTCATGCACTTTTCAAAATATCTTTTTTTATAAACTATTATATCAATTTAGTGTAAGAAAGGAAATAGGAAAAAGATTAGGAGTGAGAAGAGAAATAAAAAATAAGGAATGTGAATTAAGGTTATGTTGGTCACTTATTTAAAAAAAAGGCTAAAAAAGAGTTTTTATAAATTTGTGGATAAAAAAGAGTTTGTCCCTTTAAAAAAAGGCTCCAATTTATAGTTTTATGAAATTGTTAATAGTAAATAAGAGAAAAATAAGTAAGTTTCATACCACCCATAGAAGAAATCGGTTCCAACGCATGTCACTCGGTACGTGCATCTGAATTTCATTCTCCCATACTCTCCAACTGCGAATCTACCAAACAAAAGAAGATGAATTAGTGAGTTCATCCAAATTATTTTAACTTAAATTAATTATAAAAATGTATGAGTTCATCCAAATTATTTTAACTCAAAATATTAATCTAAAAATTGTAAAATAAATTTTATACCTTGAGAGTTGCAAGGTACAACGTCATGCTGGTGTATAGCACTTGTGTAATGGCCAGAAGAAAGTAAATAGGTGTAGTTGCCCATTGCTTTGGAGGATATAAAGGGGATGATTTACATATAGGTTCAATAAAGTTACTATATTTACATATAGGTTCAAAATATTTGCACAGAAGCACATTTTTTTTCTGCACAATACCTATTTGTAAATATAGTGACTTTTTTGAACCTATATGTAAGTCACCCATATAAAGGGATCAAAAATATGCATGCAAAGTTCAATTAGAAAACTTAGAGTCCTTGACTAAAAATATTTTAAAAATTTATATGATATTATTATTAAGTAGTTTATAAATTGTTAATGTTTCTAATATACCTTATAAATTACTTGATAATTTATCATAAATTTTTAAAATTTTAATTTTAATATATACATATATGTTTAGATACAGGATGGGGAAGCTATTAAATTTTAATTTTTATGGAATACTAAAAAACGACATTAAATTAATTTTAAATTTTGTAATATTTAAATATACTTGTCTCTTTGCAAGTGGTTTTAGATACTTCTTCAGCGAAATGTCTTCTTGGAATTTCTTCATGGCGCTTTGACAATGTACACATGCTAAACGTATCAACTGCGTCGGGTACTTTCGTGGGAATGCACCAATGCGGTATAGTGGCTGATGTCGCACTGAGTAGAAGCGACATCAGACCTAGAAGCCCTATTTCTATAGAAAAATTAATATTAGTTGCTTGACCTTGTACCTAACAAGCGTTAAGGTACTAAACCCAAAATACAATCCATTAATTTTTTTCAAAATCTTTGTTATTATTTTCTCATCTTTGTTAATTCAAATAATATTTACTTTTAAGATAATTGTGAATGATTGGTACGTGCACATTTTGTGCACATTTTATGCATGATCAATATGTATACGCTTCGAGGTTTGTACGTATTTACACGCTTATTTAATTGATGTGTGATAAATTATACTACCTCCGTCATACAAAGGTTTTCATACTTTCCTTTTAAGTTTTTCCCACAAAAGTTTGCATGCACTAAAATGAAAATATTACTTTAAATCTCCACCTCACAATCTTCATCCCACATAATCTACTTATTATACTTTTCTTAAAAACTGTGCCCAAAAAATACCGCAAACTTTTGAAGGATGGAGGTAGTTTTACTTAGTGTTGGTCCCGAAATGAGTATAATCAGTGTATGGGGAGGAGAATACACTGATGTCAGATTTTTCTGAAAGACTCAGAAAAATGCTCTAACACGCTCAGTCAAGATTTCGTGAATTACTCAGTAAGCTGAAGGTCCACAGGGGCAGCAGGGACCGTTCAGTAACGAGTCAGATAAGCTGAGTGTGAGTAAAGTGCTCGGAAGCTCAGTAGAGATAACAAACCTACTGACTGCTCGGAAGCTAGTCAGTTGGACTACTATCTCAATGAGCTAGAGTACGTGCGGAAAGTGAGTCCTTAGTTTCTACTCGTTTTAATTTCTGAAAAAGTTTTCTCTGAGTTTGCTTAGTAAACTGGTGGTTAAGGCTGAGTGCACAGTATTAAGATTCAGGATGATTGATTCAGTCCTGAATAAAAGAACAATACAGAATGTTCAGTTTAGTATGATGACAGTTATGATCCTGAACAAGAATGTAAATCAGCACACAAGGGTCTTTTTAACGTGGTTCGGAGATAACCAATTCCTACATCCACGGCCTGATTTAACAGGAAGTTATCCTCAAAACCCTGAGGATAGGTACTTGGGTTTTACGTGCCAAGGGACACGAATAGCCAACTTCCTCTCTTAGGAACTGACCCCTGGGCGTTTTACAAGTCCTAGTCCTTCTAACCAACCAATCTCACACCCTGAGTGGTTTGGTATTCTTGGTTTCCAACTAGGATAGCTCTAGCAGTACAAAACAATGATAAATATTAGAGCTATCAATCTAAGCAAATACAGAGAGAATCCTACTACAACACTAGGGAAATTTAATTGCAGAGTGTTGTTCAAAGTATGCTTTGAGTGCTTGGATTCTTGAGAGCTTTCGCTTGGAAATTTCCCGTTAGCCTTGAATGGGTGCAAGGCTCTCCATATTTATAGGCAAGATTCAAAATAGATCCGTTGGAGGAGATCAAATCAAATCTTTCCTATTTTAGGGTGGTTGCAGGCTAGATGTACTGTTGACCTAATCGCCATGCTTAATCTGGCAAGTTTGTCCCGCCGCCTGCAACTCTGAGACGCATTAAATGCCGCATTAAATGCTACGCAGACTACGTACATACGTGTCGAAAGATCATTGGCTTTCCGTTCGAACGGCTAGTTGACCTTCAGACATTTGTCCTTCCTCGTACATTCAATACTCTGAGTCTCTTGTTAATAACTCAGCCTGAATGTTTGTCTTCTTGGAGTCTTACTGACATTCTCTTTGTCTCTTGTCCCATAGCATGAATAACCTTTTTGCTTTGTACTTATATGATTCAGGTAATCTGAACCAATGCCTAAGTCAGGTCTTATGTGCATTCAGCACAGCCTGATAAGTTATTCAGCCCAGTATGTGTAACCTTTTTGCTTTGGACTTATATGAGTCAGATAAACAGACTCAAGGCCTAAGTCAGGTCTTATGTGCATTCAGCACAGCCTGATAGGTTATACTTACTCTTCACTGACTAAGTTATGTCCTGAGTATGCTTAGAGTACTCAGTAGAAACATCAGCCAATGGTACTTCCGGATTGTCTTCAGGACGGATCATCAGGCTTCGTTCTTCAGCTTTAGTTCAGGAAATCTTCAGCAAGACTGACTGACTTCTTCAGGATGGATTGCACTTCAGACTTCAGTAAATTGGGTCGACTCTAATATTCTTCAGTCTTCAGCACGTTCCCCCTGAACTGAATTTCTAATCAAAATACTCAGATTTTCCCAACAATTTCCCCTTTTTTGATGATGTTAAAACCCTTAAACAAATTCCTATTCATGTATACAATCAACTGACTTATTCAGTGAAAACAACTCAGTACCACCTGACAAACTAGGCAGTTAGTCTATAAGATGAAAATAAGGAATGTGTAATACCCCGAACAAAATTAGGATTTTCTATTATATATATTAAATGTTATGTTATATGTATATATAGTTAACTTATTGATTTTTATCTCTTTAAGGACATTATGTTTTTAAAAGGTTGATTTATACTCAACGGTTGGTCCAAAACCGGAACCGGAAGCACTCCTAGCACCGTAACTGCGAATCGGACTTAAATATATCGATGGAATGAGTAAGATAAGGTCCTAAATAGGC
>JAPKLY010002382.1:0-25641 GCA_026898435.1 Prunella vulgaris | reverse complement strand
TGCGAACAACTGGGGAATGGCCACGTAGGCTTGTTGCTTTGACACCTTTAGGCTCGGGCGAGCATGTGGGCGAGCATACTGGCGAGCACGTAGGCGAGCAGCTTATACATTCTTGCTTGTTTATACTTTGGTTATTATTTAGTCTTCACGCTTAGATCCTTTTATCAACAGAGGACACTCAAAATGGAGAACCTGCGGGAGATCAAGAACCAGTGCTGATGGAGGTTGATCAAGTCCCCCAGGTTGCAGAACCATCCCAGGTTGAAGGGCCATCCAACGCAACTCCGCAAGAAGCTGGAAAAGTTGTTGAACCTGTCCAAGTTGGAGAAGGTGGTGACGACCTCGAGCCTCGAATTGGCCACGAACCAATGATAATGGAGAACTGGGAGGAGTTCCTGAAGGACCCAAGGTGGAAAAATCAGAAGAGGAAGGCCACTCCCGTGGAGGAACTGATAGCGATCCCAGTGGACCCGGAAAGGGACTTGGAACTTCTCATAGGTTCTGAGTTGCCAGAACTGTACCGGTCGAAGATGGAGCTGTTTCTTATGTCCAACCTGGACGTGTTTGTCTGGTCCCATAAAGATATGACTGGGATCCCGTTGGAGCACGCATGTCATCGGCTCAATATAGATCCAACGAGGAAACTTGTGCGCCAAAAGCGAAGGAAGTACGGACCAGACAAGTACGAAGCTTTAACCACGGAGGTTAAGAAGTTGTTGGACAACAAGTTGATCAAGGAAGCCTTATGTCCGCAGTGGGTTGCAAACCCAGTCCTGGTGAAGAAGCCCAATGAAACGTGGAGACTATGCATCGACTTCACGGACCTGAATAAGGCGTGCCCAAAAGACAACTTCCCGTTACCGCACATTGATCAACTTGTAGATAGCACTGCAGGCCAGGAGATGATGACGTTCATGGATGCCTTTGCAGGCTATCACCAGATAGCAATGCACCCGGATGACCAGGAACATACGGTATTCTATACCAACAAGAGCATGTATTGCTGGGAAAGAATGCCGTTCGGACTTATCAATGCCGGAGCTACCTACCAAAGGTTGGTGAACAAAATGTTCGATCAACACATCGGCTATACCATGGAGGTGTACGTGGACGACATAGTTGTCAAGAGTTTGCGAAAGGAGGACCACCTAAAGCAAACCTTCGACATACTACGCCACTACAACATGAAGTTAAACCCCAAGAAGAGCAGCTTCGGCGTACATTCAGGGAAGTTCCTGGGACATTTGGTGAGCCAAAGAGGGATAGAAGTCAATCCGACGCAGGTCAAATGCATCATCGAAATGAAGGCACCCGACACAGTTCCAAAGATTCAAAGATTGACCGGGTGTTTGGCGGCCTTAAACCGATTTATCTCCAGATCCAGCGATTCGTCCATTTTTTGAAGCAATCAAGGCAAACACACTCAGATACAAAGAAGCGGTTAAAGCCAATAAGCTCCATCTCAAAAACCACTTTAAATGGACGAATGAGTGCCAACGAGCCTTCGAAGACATCAAAGCATATTTGGCGAACACTCAGATACTATCAAAGCCGGTACCTGGGGAAAAGCTGTACTTGTACCTAGCTGCATCGGAGGTAGCCATTAGCTCTGTCCTGGTTCGAGAAGAGGGCAAAACACACCTATCAGTGTACTACGTAAGCCAAGTCCTACACGAAGCTGAGTTGTGGTACACCCCAACAGAAAAGCTAGTTTATGCGCTGGTAATGAGTGTTAGAAAATTGAGACCCTACTTCTTCGACCATCCGGTAGAGGTATTGACAACATTCCCACTGCGGCAAATACTGCAACAGCCAGACACTGCGGGATGCTTGTTGAAATGGTCACTAGAAGTTAGCCAATACGGTATAACCTACGCACCCCGAACAACGATCAAGGGACAAGCACTCGCCGATTTCATCATCGAGCTAACTTTCCCACATGATCCGACGAGGGGGCGTATAGCTCCGTGGCACCTCTACGTTGACAGATCATCAACTAGCACAGCAACAAGAGCCGGTGTAGTTCTAATTAGCCCAGATAGACAAGTCTTTACCTCCGCAATCTGGTTCGACTTCAGAGCAACCAACAATGAGGCGGAGTACGAAGCATTGATAGCCGGACTTAAGTTATCATTAGCTGTGGGGGCAACCAATCTTCAGATTTTTGGAAATTCCCAGCTAATAATATCCCAAGTCCAGGGAGAGTACGAAGCTAAAGATCAGCAGATGATGACGTACCAGAAGATAGTCGCACATCTGATCTCAATGTTTACGCAAGTTTACATCAATCAGATCCCAAGGCTGGAGAACACTCAAGCAGATGCACTAGCCCGAATAGCTACCAGTAATGGCAAAGCAGACGTGACGGAGGTCGTCGTCACTGATTTGTGTGAGAATTGCTCATTTTTAGGGTGCTTAATTTGATTAATTTTATAGGATTACATTCATTTTTATACTTTAAATTGATTTATTGTGCTTAATGGCCAAGAAATGTATTTATTGATATTTTGTAGGAAATTGATGATTTTTGGAACAAAATACGTGTTAATATTTTTTGGAGTTAAATGACGGGATGAATCGAGAAAGATGAAGATCGAAAATGCATTGGGCTTATTAATGGAAAAATGGGGAGCCATGAAATATTAAATTGAAGGCCAAGAATCAAAGCCCATGTTGAAGGCCCAAGAAATGAAGACAAAATAATAGCAGCAGGCAATCAGTGATTGTAAAGTATTTGACAAAGTGGTTTCACATCTTTGACCAAGGTAAAAAGAAAAGACGTGGCATTTATTCCTCCACAAACTGTAATCCACCATGTTCTTCACAAAACCATCCTCTCCGCCGGAGCTCAAGCCCAACAACCGCCGACTCCCGCCTCTACAACCACCGTGCCGGGTTTCGAAGAAGCTCAGTCGCTGCACTCCTCTGCCCAAAGCAGCCCCTGCTTCTCGCTCGCAACTGCCGGAAGAAGACCCACTGTTTGGTCCTTCTCGCCGGAATTTGCACAGCTCGTCGCCTCCCCAGCTTGCCTCACCGGAAATGGCCCAGCTCAACGCGCCGCCGCATCGTCTCCCCTGTTCGACCTCCACCGCCGAGCCGGAAATCGCCATTCACCGGAGAAATTATCGATGCTCAGAGGAAAAGAGGTAAACTTGTTTGTCTTGAAAAATTGCTAAAACGATTTTAGAAGTCGTGCTCGATCAAGGTCAGTGGCCGAGCAACCTTGAACTGTCGAGCTCCCTTAAGAATTTTACGAAGCAAAATGAAGAGAATCGTTGCTCGAGCAGTCTTGGTCGAGCAATGGAGTTCGATCGAGCACACAACAAAAAAATAGAATTTTGTCCGTTGATTAAGCCACGTGGAAGGAGTATTGGGCCTTGACCCATTTCTACAGAGATAAAAAGCAGCAGCTAGGTTTTGTGAAGGGGAGAGGTTTTTGACACAAGTAATTAGATAGGCAGAGGCAGCAGCGGGTTTCTACACGTTTTTGTGGGGAGCTTCTCTCCCCACACACCACACACATTAAATTAGGATTTTATTATTTTGCAATTTTTAGTTAGAATGTTGATTGGGCATTTGATTTCTTGAGGTTGTGAAGAGAACCATAGAGGTGATATTGATCTTTTATTTAAGTTTTAATGGTGATATTCTTGTTTTATGTTTATTTTAATATTTTGATCATGAGTTTGATGTTTTTAGCCATGAACTAATTTTTCTATGCTTTGGGTGTTTGATTTGTGATGGAAATTAGTGTGATCATGATTTGATTGTCTTGATTTTGTTATGGGATTGGTTATGTGTTTCTATTAATGTGTTTATCTTGATTAGATTAATTGAATTAATTTAGTATCTCTTAGTTGATGGGTATATGCTACAATGAGAGTTGGGTGTGTACTTTGTTGGCTTTGTAGGGAAAAGTTGTTTGATTAATTGGATTAAACTAGTAATCTATTGCGCCGAGAGGGGATAGATGGCTTAGATCACCATTAATAGACATTAGGTTCTTTAAATCGAGGATTTGAGAATTTGGTGAGAGGGGAATTATAGGGATTAGTAACCGTGTTGAACCTCTCTATAGTTCACTACCCTATGTGCATGTCATGTTACTTGATCACCTAAGCCTCAAAAGGGATTGGTCTTCAAATGTTTTGTGGTAGCCTTTAACTCATTCCAAGAACATAGCAAATGATAGATAGTTAAGTTGTGAGAAACATTGATCGAAATTATAAGGATAGCACCCGAAGCATACATCTCTCTTGCACTTCTTGGAAGTTAGTTGGTAGTTTTAATTGTTTTCTAGTTTAATTGTTGCTTGTTTTTGTTTCTTGTCAACCTTACTCGTCACTATAGTATCATGTCGACACACAACCTTGGGGCTCCACTACACTCCTAAATTCTAGGTCGATACTACTTGGTCGTATACTTGCAATACTACAATTACCCATCCGCTTTTGGGTAGATTTGCTTGATTTGAAAAACATGCAAAAATACGAAAAAGTCAGTCACCAAGTTAAAGAACCCCTCGACGTCTGATTATAATATAAACCAGACCTCGAGTGGGGGGTAAGAAGATGGTGAAGATTGGCGCACTCCGATCCAAGAATACCTGAAGGACGGAGTGGTTCCTAAAGATGCGTGGGAAGCTAGTCGGATAGTGAAGCGGGCAGCTAGATATACGTTGGTAGACGACCAACTTTACAAACATGAATTCTCTCTACCCCTACTCAAATGATTATCTAAAAAGCAAGGGATAGAGGTGTTAGGAGAAATTCACGAGGGAATTTGCGGAAGTCACGCTGGGGGGCAAGCTTTGGCATACAAAACTATCAGACAGGGGTACTACTGGCCAACTCTTTGCAAAGATGCCATTTGCTTCGCGCGGAAGTGCCGAAAGTGTCAACTTTTCGCACCTAATATTCACTCCCCAGCTACTCAACTTAAGTCCGTCTTCAGCTCGTGGCCTTTTGCAAAATGGGGTATCGACTTGATCAGCCCATTTTCACCTGGCAGAGGCGGTGTGAAGTTCGTTGTGGTAGCAGTGGATTATTACACTAAATGGGCTGAAGCCGAGGCACTCACGACAGTGACGCAAGAAAAGATGATCGGTTTTATATGGAAGAATCTGGTATGCCGATTTGGACTTCCGTAATCAATTGTGACTAACAATGGTAGACAGTTCGACGGTCAGAAGTTGAGAGAATTTTGCAGCTCATGCAACATCAAGAAACACTACTCAACTCCGTACCATCCGCAGTCGAACGGTCAAGTAGAAGCAGTAAACAAAATTTTGAAACATGTGCTGAAGATCCGTCTAGAAGACAAGAAAGGAAGTTGGGCAGACGAACTCCTGGAGGTTCTATGGTCTTATAGAACGTCGTACCGAGCAAGTACCAGAGAAATGCCGTTTGTCTTAGCCTTCGGAACGGAAGCAGTAGTACCGGTGGAAGTCCAAAACAAGACTTGGAAGGTGGTCGGGTTTGACGAAGAAAAGAATGACGAAGCTTTGGCAGTGGAAAAAGACCTGCTTGAAGAAACTAGAGCTTCGTCAGAAATGAAGAATGGCAACCTACAAGCGTAGAGCGGAGAAGTACTATAAGTCCCAAGTTCGAGATCGAAAGTTCAAAGTTGGGGATTTAGTACTAAAGAGGAAATTAGCAACCCCACCAGGCGTATTCGGACCAAATTGGGAAGGACCGTTCCGAGTCACTGCAGCTTGGGCGAACTGGACATATGACCTCGAAGACGCAGAAGGAAATGCATCGTCATACACGTGGAGTACGGCACACTTGAAGAAGTTTTATCAGTAGAACAAAATTATGTAATAGACTAGTCGAAGGTTCGCATCAGAAGTGTTGATGGCAACCTATGTAAATTACGTTACTAAATGAAGTTAGAAATTTTCAGAAATGTCAACTGTTCGAAGCTTCGTAATACACAAGGACTAAGGTCCCAAATGTTATAATCTAAAAAGCTCAAAGGCAAAGGCCAAAAGCGCCCAAGATTAGCAAAGGTGTCCCTCTTTAAGGATCACTAAGCACCTACTGCCCTAAGTTAGAAAAATTCACGAAAAAGATGATTAAAACGTCTAAGGCAAGGTTCATGAAACACAATCGCCCAAAGTGAATTAAACAAAGTGATAGGGAGTGAATGTGCCAGTTCCCAGAGGTTACTGGCTAAGGAACGATCCCGTGTTTAAAGAAGAAATCTCGAATATTAGTATTTAGCTTTCGAGACTTGTAACCTTTGTTGCGAGAGATAGAGATGAAGAATAGACTTGGGTTCTGCCTTCTGGACTCATACCTCTGCTAGAGGGCAGATGTGTCAGGTAACTATAAGGATTGCCATAATCAAAAAGCGATCTCCCTTGTTACTTCTCATATCTGGCCTCTAGGAGGTTGACTTAACCTGTACTTGGATGACGAGGGAGCAGAGAAGAAGAGAATGCTGTCATTATCATCGGAACCTAGTATATAGGTGCATGCAATCAACCAAATCAGCATGGAGGAATATTTTGGTACTTGCTACCAATAGGGAGGCGCCACGTATTGTACTATTTGCCCTATTCTTGTGCATTGCTCCACTACCACGATCAGGTTGTTAGTAGTGGTCCCAAAGCAAAGGCAAAGACTAAAATACCCTCCTTGTAAGGGAAAGGGTATATATAGCTCTTTGTGCATTTTCTTGTTTCCTAAGACACATTTTCATACAACATCTTTCGTATCTTTAATTGTTCATTTCGGAGCTGATTTGATCGTCGGAGGGTCGATGCCGGAATCCCTTCCGGCCCGACTTTGTGCAGATCATCGGAGGAGGAGTGCAGCAGCGAAGAGATCCATCGGTATCCAGTGAGCATAGACCAGTTTCTTGCTGAAGCATTGGGAGAAAGGTAACATTTCTTCGATCTTCTGGTTATTTGATTTCGTTGTTGAGTTGGGTATTTTTTGACCCGATCAACTGGCGCCGTCTGTGGGAAAATGTTTATGAGTTATGGCGTGAGTTTTGTATTAAGCGAAAATTTATTTCAAGGTGTCCTATCTTCTTGGATCGGAACGATCCTAGCAGCTTAAGTCGAGATCTCGCATATTAGTCCTTTAATATTGTTAGGAAATATGATTACAGTGCCCTTGATGTGTATGTTATGAAATATATGATAAGATTTGAATGATAAATGAAAAAGGTGAGGATCCCAATAAAAACATATATAGCCGTTAGGAGATGAAGGAAGCCGTTATTACTATTCTAGTATATAAAAATAAACTTCTTGAAAAAAGGAATTTTGTGGCCCATATGTGTTTATCTAAGCAATTTAAAGCAAAGAAATGTCATGTCATTGTATCATATTTTCTCAATATTTGTGGCTAATGAAACTGAGGACGACAGAAATGGCTGACCTAAACCCCCGGAATTTGGGTCAGAGTTTGAGGTTGTGGCCAACACTCCTGCGAGTGTGGAGATACCAGTGGTCACAGCTCAGAGCACACCCGTATTGCCAGTGAATGAACAACCAGGCAGCTCTAATGTAATCACCTTGACGGCAGATAGTCTTAAAGCTTTGATTCAAACGGTTGTGAATCAAGCCTTGACAAATCAGGCTGCAGAGGTCATAGGGCAGAAGGAAACTCCTGTTTTGAATACTGAAACTCCCCTAGCAGGGGGGAGGAGAGAAAACTGGGTCACGGGTGTGTCTGAGGCTGGGGCGCCGATCGAGCCCCCGGTTAAGACCTAAAGTAGACCCGAACCTAGGGCCTAGAACGTGCCCAACACATTACGTCATCCAATGGAAGACATCCCGGAGGATGGGAATGCGGGAACCAGATTTGGCAGAGCAGCTGCCGGAGGAGGTGCTGTGAGAGATGACAGGCCAGATAACAGAACTAACAGGGGAGAGACCAGAGACTCTCGGTTGGTCGATTATGAGGATGATTCTGAGGAGGTAGTGGAATCTACGGCAGTGGCTACTACTAATTGATTTGTGTGAGAATTGCTCATTTTTAGGGTGCTTAATTTGATTAATTTTATAGAATTTTGTGCATTTTTCTACTTTAAGTTGATTATTTGTGCTTAATGGTCAAGAAAGGCATTTATTGATTTTTTGTAGGAAATTGATGATTTTTGAAGCAAAATACATCTTGATATTTTTGGAGTCAATTGACGAGATGAGTCGACAAAGATGAAGATCGAAAATATATTGGGCTCATTTTTATTCCACAAATCTTCGGCCCATTTTGAAATTGAAGAAGGCCCAATGGTTATTTATTTGAGATGAAGAATTGGAAACTGAAAATCAGGAATTGAAGGCATTAATTTAGAGGAATATCAAGCAGGGGTCCCACCTCTTCTCTCAATCACGTGAATTTGAAGAGTAGTTTGTCTAGCACTACTGCTTTGACCGAGAAGATAGAGAGAGAAGGCTGTTGGAATTAATTCACTCAAAATGAAAATGAAACCGCATCTCCGACTCACAGCCGGAGTCGAGCCTCCCAGCAGCAAAACTCAGTCGCCGGAATTCATTTCCAGCCGCCCCTCGTGCTAACCTCATCGCAGAAACCTAGCTCACCGTCTCGCTCGTCACCGCACCGGAAATCGAAGTCTCGCCGGAATCCTCCATGGAAGTCGAGGAAGCCGCAGAAGTCAGCAGTCCACTGCAGTCCTCCACGCCGGAATTTATGGCCGAGGAAATTGCACACCTCTGTTTTCCGAGCCCAACCACCGCAGCTCATTCGCCGGAATTGGTGCGCCACAGCCTCTGCCTGAAAGCTCAGTTGCTGGAATTAACAGCCTCAATCGTCCCTGTTCTCATAGTCGTCGACGGCCGCGAAGACCCATTTCGCCTCAAATGTCACGCCGGAAACTCGCCATCGTGCCGTCGATTCGCCGGAGAAACAGTCAATGCCTGGAAGAAGGTAAATCGTTCTTCACTTTAAAAATCGCAAAAGAAGAGGTAAACGTGTTTAATTGAAAAGTTGCTGAAAGAGAAGAGTTGATATTCCGATTTTAAGAATCGTGATTTTTGGTCGTGCAAGAATGCTTAGTCGAGCACTACAAAGGATTTTACGAAGCGATATTGCAAAAATAGTTGCTCGACCAATTTTGGTCGAGCACGGCAACTCGATCGAGCATAAACAAGAGTTAGAATTTGATTGGTTGGTTGAAGCCACGTGTGTGAGGATTTATATGGGCCCAGATGAATCAATTGAGCCCATGGCCCATTTCAGCAGAAGATAAATAGCATCAGCGTAGGTTTTGTGAGACAGGAGGGTTTTGGAGAGCAATTAGGGATTTGAGCAGCTTGGTTTTCTTCACGTTTCTGTGGGGAGCTCCTCTCCCCACACACTACACACATTAGATAGGATATTTATTTTTCTTGCAATTTCTAGTTAGAATGTTGAATGGGCATTTAATTTCTTGAAGTATTGAAGGACTGGGAACTCAAAAGGTGATATTGTTCTTTTATTTAAGCTTTTAATGGTGATGTTCTTGTTTAGCTTTTATTTTAGTGTTATGATTATGAGTTTGATGTTTTTAGTCATAGGCTAACTTTTTTATGCTTTGGGTGTTTGATTTGTGATGGAAATTAGTGTGATCATGATTTGATTGTCTTGATTTTGCTATGGGAATTGGTTATGTGTTTTTATTAATGTGTTTATCTTGATTAGATTAATTGAATTGATTTAGTATCTCTTAGTTGATGGGTATATGCTACAATGAGAGTTGGGTGTGTACTTTATTGGCTTTGTAGGGAAAGGTTGTTTGATTAATTGGATTAAACTAGTAATCTATTAAGCCGAGAGGGGGTAGATGACTTAGATCACCATTAATAGACATTAGGTTCTTTAAATCGAGGATTTGAGAATTTGGTGAGAGGGGAATTATAGGGATTAGTAACCGTGTTGAACCTTTCTATAGTTCACTACACTATGTACGTGTCATGTTGCTTGATCACCTAAGCCTCAAAAGGGATTGGTCTTCAAATATTTTGTGGTAGCCTTTAACTCATTCCAAGAACATAGCAAATGATAAATGGTTAAGTCGTGAGAAACATTGATCGAAATTGTAAGGAAAACACCCGAAGCATACATCTCTCTTGCACTTCTCGGAAGTTAGTTGGTAGTTTTAATTGCTTTCTTGTTTAATTGTTGCTTGTTTTTATTTTTTGTCAACCGTACTCGTCACTATAGTATCATGCCGACACATAGCCTTGGGGCTCCATCACACCACTAAATCCTAGGTCGATACTACTTGATCGTATACTTGCAATACTACAATTACCCATCCGCTTTTTGGTAGATTTGCTTGATTTGAAAAACGTGCAAAAATACAAAAAAGTCAATTGCGCCGTTGCTGGGGATTTAGTTGAGTGTCCTTTAGTGGGACTTAGGGTTAGTTGAGTGGTGCTACTAGTGACATTTTTATTGCTTTCTTTTTCTTTAGTTTTGTTTCTTGTGAGAAATTTGATACTTGCCTATCTTTGTAGGTGTGATCGCAATTGCAAAGATGGATGGTTACAACCAATACCCTTGGAATCAAGATCAATACCAATATGGTGCGGTTTATCCTCCACCACATGAAGGTCTCAACTATGATAATTGGAGGAGCTTCGATTATAATTGTCAAATGCAACAAGTTCCCTCCTATTATCAAGAATGGAGAAATGAGGAAGCATCTTTCTCACCTCAAGAGTCTTTTTCGAGCTACGAAGATGAGTATTACGGTCAACAATTTTATGCACAAGATGGATTTGCATATCAAGTATCTTCAGAAAGATTTTATTGTGATGATGAGAGGAGTTTTGAGTACGATGATCAAATGCCACAAGCTCCTTCACATTATCAAGAGGTTGAGCAAAGTGAAGGAAGGACTACCGTGGAGGAGATGTTAATTTTGTTAATGAAGAAGAATGACATGAAAGATGAAGAGGACAAGAAGTTTCAAGCGAGCGTAATTTCCAAGTTCGATAGCATAAATTCTAGATTTGAGGAAATAAATTCTAGATTTGAGAATATAACGAATCAAGATGTTCAAAATGGGAGTAGACTCAAATCTCTTCATCTTCAATTCGAGCAATTGACACACATTGTGGAAAGCCTACAAGAAGAGGATGAAAAAGAAGAAGAAGAAGATAGAGAAGAAGAGGAAGAAGAAGTAGAAAAAGAAGAGGGTCCAAGTGATGAGGATGAATATGTCAATTCTATCAAAAATGGTGAAGAGGAATGTCCCATGGTGGACATGATCACAATTGAGAAAGAAAATCAAGAAGCATTTGAAGAACAATTGAAGAGCGAAATGAGCATTTCTCACCTTTTAAACTCTTCAATTTGCACTTTAATTGATGTTGATATTTCTTATGATTTTATTTTACCTCTTGATAGTTTTGACCATAACATGGAATTGAAGAGAAACTTGGGCATCCTTGAGCAAAATGGAAGAGAATGGAGAGAGAAAGAAGAAAGCCTTGTGGAGAAAAGTTGCAAAAATGTATTGGACGGTCCATATTTCATGAGAAGCTCCACGATTTTGAAGCTCAAAGAATGGCCTACAATGGCAAGGAGGATAGATATCCGTGGCCATTCCGTTGAGAGAAGTTGGAAGTTCATTAATAACGTCCGGCAAATGACGTTAAACTTAGCGCTAAATGGGAGGCAACCCATTTTTATTGCTTTCTTTTGTTTTAATTTTTAGTTTAGATTGTTTTAATTTCCCTAAAGTGTGTTGTGTGTAGGAGATTGAGAGGCATGGATGCCAATGAGAAAAGCTTGAGTGGTGTGGACTCAAAAGAACAAAGGTTGAGGTGGCTTGCATTATTGAAAGGTTCTCATGGTGGAAATTCTCTTGGGTGACACACTTACTCCCTAAACTTTGCATTCATCTAGATAGTTTCATTTAAGTTTGGGGGAGGGAGTTTTTATTTTCTTGATTTTGGTTAGTGTGTTTACCTTGATTGGTATTGCATTGTGATAAATCATTTTTGGCTATGATTGAGATATTATTTTATTGTTTGAGTCTTAATTGATGGTGATTTTTGGTTTTGAGATTTAGTTGAGCTTGATGGTTGAATTGATGCTAGTTGGTTTACTTGTTAATGTGAAGATTGTGCTTGATTTTGTGCTCAAAATTCATGATTAGATAAGCCCGTGAGCTTTAGAGCCTTGTAGACTTGCATATTTATGGGTCTATTTTCTTTCATTGTGGGTATCATTCATGCTTGTGTGCTCTAGGACTTGCCTTACATTTTGTTTGAGACTACTTTTGTGTGAAATTTTTGAAAATGATATGAGGTCATCTTTGTTTTGAAAAGTCACTTAGCCAAATCTTCCTTGCCAAATGAAATTTTTCCGTAATTAGTCACTTTGAGCTTATTTGACATATTTCTTGGCAACCTACAATTCTAGCCGAATTATTCTTCTTATTGAGCTTAATTGTCCCTATGAACTAGTGGAGCTTGAGTGTGGGTAATGAGGTTAGAAGGTGCTTGATTGTGAATTTGGTGGATAAAATGGTGAAAGTGAAAAGATTGTGAAAAATAGAAAAAAAAAAGATGAAAAAAAAAGTGTACAAGAAAAAGAGTGAGTTGAGAAAAAATTGAGAAATGAGAAGAGCTCTCTTGTATAAAAAAATTGGTTGAGCTTGAGTTTCAAAAAGTGTTCAATGGGATTGGTGAAGGAAAATGTGCTAAAAAAAAATGAGAACAAGTAATTGGTTGGAGTTTAGGATTTTAAGTGCAAATTGATCAATTGCTACTTGTCTTTGGAGAGTGTAGAGATATTCCGGATGTCTTGAACTCTCGCTCCACTAGTTTACGAGTCACTTAATCCAAATTTTCCCCACCTTAACCAAAGAGCCTACATTACAACCTATTGAAAGTCCTCATTGATTCATTGATTGATCACTTACTTGTGGTGGAGAACTTAGATTCTTGGCAAGCATATGGTAGTGCACCTGTATGTTTTGATTTTGAGAGCATATACTTCCCATGATACACTTTGTGTGATGAGTGAAACACAACATGTGAGAAAAATTGTGGATTGAGCACATTGTCTTGCATTGGTTTGATCATGACTTGTGAATTAGCTTGTGGACTTTTGGACCTAATGGTTTGATTAGATTGAAAGACTTGATAATTGCCTATTTTGTTTTGATTGATTTTTTTTTGCAATCCTCCCACTTGTTTTATTTTCTTTTCGTTGCTCGAGGACGAGCAACAATTTAAGTTTGGGGGAGTGATTTGTGTGAGAATTGCTCATTTTTAGGGTGCTTAATTTGATTAATATTATAGGATTTTGTGCATTTTTCTACTTTAAGTTGATTATGAGAAGGCATTCTTCCAGTCCATGTCTGCGAAATAAGAGAGAAATCAGAACGCTGAAATGAGAAGAACAAAGGTCACCAGAAGAAAGAAAAAGGGTGCATATGTATATACCATTAGGATGAGTAGGAAAAGACTCATGGGTAGTAAACCCAAAATGATGCAGAGCATAGCTCTCGCGCAAAAGCCCGAAAATCCTAGGGTAGCCATTCTTAGAAACAATATGGTTCAAACGAATCATAACCCTCTTGTCAGCCTGAGGGATTACCTCATCAAGAGGTTTGGTAGTATGAGTAGATTTCGGTGCTTTGTATTGCCACCGCTCACAAGTGAAGGGCCAATCACCAGAGCGGGGAGTTACTACAAAGTAATACTCCCGCCAGTTACCATCAATGCTAGGGGGCTTGCCCACGAAATGTGCCAAACCCTGACTCCTAGAACTAAAATAGTAGAATTCATCCCTTTTCTTAAGGTCGTGGTTGACATGAAAAATCTCCGGAGTAGGATTCCCCCCATTAGCTTTCAAGATAAAATAAAAGGCCAGCAAAAAGCGAATCGAAGAAGGAATTATCTGATTCAGGGGAATTCGATACAAGTTGCAAACACCCGAGAGGAAAGGATGCACAGGGAAGCGGAGACCCGCATGGAGCTGAGAAACCCAAAAAGCTAAGGAAGGAAAGGGAAGATGGTTGGGGCGCTCATCCTTAGTAGGGAGATCCACCAGGAAGTCAGGAACCTGATCTGCCGGTTCGGACTTCCGCAATCAATCATCACCGATAATGGAAGACAGTTCGACGGCCAAAAGCTAAGAGACTTCTGCAGCTCATGGAATATCAAGAAGCACTACTCCACTCTATACCACCCACAGTCAAACGGCCAGGTCGAGGCGGTTAACAAAATCTTGAAGCACACATTAAAGCTCCGCCTTCGGTGACAAGAAAGGTAGATGGGCGGACGAACTCCCGGAGGTCCTATGGTCTTACAGAACATCATACCGAGCCAGCACCGGAAAAACCCCGTTTGCTTTAGCCTTCGGAACTGAAGCGGTAGTACCGGTGGAGGTTCAGAACAAGACTTGGAAGGTGGTAGGATTTGATGAAGAAAAGAATGACGAAGCCCTGGCAGTAGAGAAAGATCTGATCGAGGAAACCAGAGCTTCGTCGGAAATGGAAAACACCACCTACAAGCGCAGAGCTGAGAAGTACTACAATTCCCAGGTCCGAGACCGAAAGTTCAAGGTTGGGGACCTGGTGTTGAAAAAGAAACTGATGGCCCCACAAGGTGTATTCGGGTCAAACTGGGAAGGACCGTTCTGGGTTACCGCAGCCTGGCCAAACGGCACTTGTGACCTCGAAGACGCAGAAGGCAACGCCTCGTCATACACCTGGAGCGCGGCCCACTTGAAAAAGTTTTATCAATAGACCAGGATTCTGTAATAGATTAGACGAAGGTTCGCATCAGAAATGTTGATAGCGACCAATGTAAATTACGCTGCTATGAGAAGTTGGAAAAATTTATTAAGACAAAAAAGTTTTCAGCCACGCGAGCTTCTGTAGCTCGCCATCTATGCGAGCTCATGCAGCTCGCCAACCAGGGGAGCTCCCATAACTCGCCCATTATTCGAAGGTCCGTAATCCACCCAGTGTTCGAAGCCTCGTAATGCGCAAGGACCAAGGTCCCAAATGTTATAATTGAAATGCTCGAAGGCAAAGGCCAAAGTGCCCAAGGTCGCGAAGGTGCCCTTCCTAAAGGGTCACTAAGCACCAACTGCCTTAAGTTAGAAAAATTCGCGAAAAAGACGGAAAAACGTCTAAGGCAAGGTTCAAGAAACCCAATTGCCCAACGTGAATTAAACAAAGTACAACTCGCCACCCTAAGTGGTTTAAGACGAGCGATTCGCGGCCCTAAGTGGTGTAAGACGAAGAATACGTACTATACAAACAGAGGTACAATTCGTAGTCCTAAGAGACGTAAAACGAACGATTCGCTTCTCAAAAGTAGAGTAAGACGAACAGTCAAGTACCCGAAAAATATATGAACGAGCTAATTCAAATTATAACGTAAGCGCAAAAACGTGGGTAAATAGAGTTAGAACAAAAGGCTCAGGTTTCATTCAAAAAATACTTAAGAAATTTTCAAGTCAAAAAAGATACTTGAAAAATTCCTAAGTATGAGTAGTGGTGCTAGCCACAAAGGCCGGCTAGCTGGTCATCTTTGAAATGCAAAAAGCTCCTTCTGGGCGAGCTACACGTGCCCGACGAGCTACATCTACTTCAACAAAAAGAAAACTGAAAGCTACAAAAAGAAGCTCCTTCTGGGCGAGCTAGGCAGCCCGGCGAGCTACTACAACTTGGAAACTACAAAAGCTAAATTAAGGGAATGAAAGCTAAGTTGCCGGAGTGGTGGAAGCATCAGTGGGGACCTCGGCGGGCACCTCGGGGTTGGCGACCTGGCGACCTTCTTCAGGCAACCTCGGCATGATGGTAATGTTGCCGGGGCAATCGCTGGTGTCAAAGTCGCCGAGGTTAAGCATGGCATCACCGCATGCCTCTTGAAGCTGCTCCACGGTGGGCGAAATCTGACCCTCCTCGTGGGAGACCTCCTCCCCCTCGGCGAGGTTAAGTTCCGGCACGGGAACCGTGTTGATGATCTTGAAACGTGCCGGGATAAAATCGAGGGGCACTCCAAGCTTGGGGAGGTCGCCTATGTCGAGCTCCGTGTCGTCGGGGAAGGGAACTCTATCCAGACACTCTTTGAAATCCCTGACGACTGCCTTCATCTCATCATCATGATGAGATCGGGCCCACCATATAGCCCGGATGACCTCGGCGTAGCACTGGACAAAGCCATTGTCCGAGGCCTCAGCCCTTGCAGCGACTAAGTCCGCCGAGGTGGAGGCATTGTGGCGAAGTTCGGTGACCTCGTTTACCTTAGCCGAAAGCTCATTCTTCAGCTTTGAGCACTCCTCATCGACACCCTTGGCCAGACCTCGCTGGAGCTCCAATTCTTTCTTGGTCACGGCATGCTGATCAACCTCTTGGGCGAGCTTCTCAGCGAGCTCCTCTTCCTTTGTCTTCATTTTGGCATCCATGTCCTGCTGGATGCCGGCGAGCTAACGCTGGAGGTCGCCGAGTTGCTTAAGGCGCTTTGCTCGGCGGCCAGGGATGCAGTGGCCTTTTCTTCGGCGAGCTTCGCCAAATTTTTGGCCTTGTCGGCGGCCTCCGCTAAGGTGATCACTTTCTTGTTCCTCTCCTGGCGACCCACCTCCAGTTCGAACGCCTGCTCCATCGCCTTCTGGTTCGCAAGCAGCAGCCCGCTCGCATAATGTGCCGAAAGCAGAAGGTTCTTAGTCAAGCTTTGGCCATTGATAGTTGCCACCTGAGGAGCAGACCAAAACCTCGACACCTCGCTCACCGTGTTCCGAACCAGGCCCGGGGGGAGGCTGCGCATCGAGGTCAAAGATCGCGACCTCTCATAGGCATGGAGAACCTCATGCCGGTTCGGATGGGCGATGGGGGCGTAGCTGCGAGGTCAAGACAGTTAAGAATTAGAAGAGGAAGATAAGACATGTGAAGAACTGAAATTAAAGTGGCGAGCTACTTACTGAACTCGCTCGGGATCCCAGCCCAGGAGCGTATCGTCATTAGTTTGAACCCCGAAAGGAGACGGGGAAGGTGGCGAGCTCCGGATGGGTGTGGCCGCCAACGGAGCAGTAGACTGGGCAGATCCACCTTGCCCGGACCTCGCCGAAGCTCGCTCGGCTTGGTCAGAGTCTTCGTAACGCAGGTCAGTATATTTGGTCCTCTTGCGACCTTGGGGGTCTTCGTTGCCCACTCGGGACCCATCACCTCTGTGGAGGCCCCTCTTCCTATGACCCCGCTCGGGGGTGACGCCAGCTCGCCCTCCACCTCGACTGGTTCGGGCGACCTCTACAGCCTTAGTTTTTGTGGGGGCTTTAGCTGTTCCTTCTGGGTCCCCGACCCTCCTGTCTCGCCCTTCTTCCGGGCGAGTTCCGCCTTCTTACTCGCATCAAGGGCAAGTAGTGAAGGCGGGGCGAGCTTATTAGGGCGAGGTGGGCCCATCACAAATCGGCGAGCTACTTCTTGATAAGCGTCCGGGATCTCGACAGTCGGGAAGACAACCCTGCTACCGTCTGCAAAAAAAGAAAAGAAAAGAAAAGTGTTAGTATGACGGGCGAGCTACCCCCCCCCCCAGGTGGGCAAGCTACGAAGGGTTGTGAACCTGGGAGCTCAGGACCTTCAACCGTAAGGTGGTGGGACAATGTGTGAAGTCCTGCAAGCCTGAGGCAATGATGCTGAGTCAGGCGGCAGTCTCCCGATCTTCCTGGCTCCTCAAGTAGCAGACTGCTCGCACTACGTCAAACTCGAGGGACATCTCGGGTTTGCCGCGGCTAGACTTGTGATGCTTCAGACCTGCAAAAAGAAAGGAATTAGGTTAGTAAATCTAATTCAACCCACACACACCAAGTAGGCAACCTACTGCTAGCCTCCCCATATTCATCGGGGGTTGGGATTCGCTCTCCTCTCCCGGAGTAGTCCGCAGAAGCTCGCCAGTCTCCGCCCATGAAGACGAACTGCTGTTTCCAATCACGGACCTTATTCGGTAAGATCCCCAAGAATTTCTCTCCCGGGTGAGCTTTGAGGTAGTAGTACCCCTTGCCATCCTTCACTTGCCGAGTTACGGCGAGGAGTTCGTTGAGCTCGACGGTTGTCAACCGATTCTCGTACCCCTCCAATCCAAAAACCGCCAACGCCGCCAATAAGTTGCTCCAGGCATTGGGAGTGAGCTGAGTAATGGCGAGGTTGTTATCGAGCAGAAATCGGCCAATAATTGGATAGAGAGGCAGTGTAAGCCCAGCTTCGAGGGTATGGACATTGATGGCCGTCAACCCCTCCGGGGGCGCATCAGCTCGCTCATCCTTCCTCGGGGCGTATAGAAAGATGTCGAGCGGAATCCGATACTTCTCACGGAGGTGAGGAAGCTGGTACTCGGTCATAATGCTTGTAACCTTACTTGCTTTGTAGTCGGACTTTTTGGCCGAGTCCCGGTAAGCTCGCTCAGGGAGTTGGAAGCTCACCCCGTACTGGGCGACGTACTCATCCCAATCGAAGGGGTGAACAACCTCGGCTGGGACCTGGTGCTCGATCAATTGGGGCTCCGGGAAACCGATGGATCGAAACCACTTCACTGTAACTTCCACGAGGTCGCCCCCTTGCTCGCCCGCATCGGCAACCTCCTCGCCAATCTCAACGGGCCCTTCGTTGCCACTGGCGACCCTTTCCTCATGGGAGACCTCGTCGCCTTCCTCCCATACCTCGCGGAAGACGGAGCTAGAGGCCCCTTCCTCCGACTCGTGAGAACGAACCTCGCCATGTAGCTCGCCAGAGCCTGGGCGAGCTATCGAGGTCTCCTCGGAGCTGGACCCGATCACTATGTGGGAAACCAGAGGAATGGGCTCGTTCTCAATCATTGGCTGCTTCCCAGGGTTACGATTGGAGAGGGTTCCACTTGATTCGTGTGTCGACATGATCTCGACAAAGTTTGAAAAAGTTCAAGGATTTGTCCAAAATTCCAGTCGCCAGAGTCACAGTACGGGAATAATCGGGAAGTTCGAAAGTCACTGGCAACGTCCAAAATTCCCGGAAACCCGAAGAAAGCGAAAAAGAAACGGGAAATCTACAAAAGGAAAGAAGAAAAGAAGAAAGGAATTGGGTTCTCTACCTTGAAAAACGCCGGAATCTTCGTCGGGAGCAAAGGTGTCGTTTGCCAAAAATGCTTTGAAAGTGCGGAAATGCGAAAGTGAGAAACGAACTCGCCTCCACCTATTTATAGACGTCGAGGCGAGGTCGAATATCCGAGGAGCGCAGGGACCATGTTGCAAAAATTTGAAAATATTGTCATGATGGGCGCGGGAATTGGAGCCTAAAAAGGCGTGCACGACGCCTCGACAAACCGCCATAGAGGAGCTCGCCCGCGAGCTCGACATTCATCAGTAGGTAGTTCGCCGATGTTCGAGCCTCCGTCCACAGGGACAAGTCAGCTCGCCCACACATTTAACAAATCATGATGTGTGCGAGCTGGGGGGCAAATGTTGACAAGGCGAACTACTTAAGGATAATCACGAGATTATCCCAAGGCTAAGAGGTCGCCCTCTCGTGCAAGAGCCAAGTCGCCAGCCCTGATCAAGGCCAACACGAAGGAGCTCGCCGAGGTGGGCGAGGACCTCGCCCAAGCTCCCAGCAGGCCGGGGTCGAAGGCCAGAGGTGTCGGAAAAGGAGGGTACGGTAGAGCTACCCCTCTCGAGAGGGAGCTCACCCCTGTCAAAAGGGGACCTCGCAGAGGTTCGACGTCGCATAACCCCCAGAAATGGCACAAGGCAAAGAGGCTCGCTGGGTAGCTCGCCAGGCCTGAGAACTCAATCGGCGGGTGCATAAATAGGATATGTGTATGTAGTAGGAAGAGGCATTGTAGAGGGAGCGGAGTGAGGGATCAAGACGGAGTTCGAGAACCTTCGTCAACACCGGAAGCCAAGTAGGCTCGTAAGGTGCCACCTCACACCTATAAATAGGACCTCTCTTGTAACTATTACGCAAGAATTCAATACAATCCAATCATAATACAATTTCCTACTTTCTCTCTCTAAGCTCTCATTTTCTCTCTCTATATTACCCTCTTAAGAATACAATCTTAGATTATTGTTTGGTAGAATTAATATGACATAATAGCCACATAAACAAACCCGATTAGTAAATTCTATCAACAACCCCCTCTCGGGTCAATAGACTACTAATTGAATCTAATTAATTACCCAACCTTTCTTCACATGACCAAATAACCACACACCCAACCCTAGTTGCAACATGTAATCATTAATCATGGAATACTAAATTAAATTAATTAATTAAATCAAGGAAAACACATTAAGAAAATCAAATCACCAAATCCATAGCAAAATCAAAATTATCAAAACACAAACACATCAATCTCCATCATAATTCAAACACCCAAAGCAAGAAACAATTAGCACATAGCTAAAATCAACAATCACATGGATAACAACATCAAACCCAATTCAATACCAAAATAATAAACCAAGAACATAGAAATTAAACCACTAAACTTAAAAATAAAGGATAGAGATCTCCTCTACAGAGTCAATACAACTTGTAAATGCAACAATCCCTTGAATTCTAATAGAAATAACTAAGAAAACTATAAACCCTAACTACTATGTGTATTAGTGTGTGTAGAGAGTGGGGGAGAGGAGCTCCCCCTCTTGTGGTGTTCTTCCTCCTTCTCAAATCTGAAAATGAAGTATATATAGTGTGGGAGTAGGGTTTTAGAAAAGAATTTGCAATTAAAATCCTGAAATCCTGAAAATTCACATTTTTACCCCTCTGCCGAGTCAATTTGGAGTTGACTCAGGGTGAACTCGCTCAACTCAGCGAGTTAACTCGCTCTGACTCAATTTGCACAAGCACGGGTTGGATGTTGAGCACGGGTCGTGCCTTAATCCTCAAACCGTGCATAATTCTTCGGTGTTGTATGTTCGGGATGGAATTTCTGGCACGGGTCGAACTTAAGCATTGAACCGTGCAAGTTCATTTCTTCAAATGGGTAGGGTCAGGTGTGGTGGAGCTCCGGACTGTGAACGGGTCAACTTCCAAGGCGGATTCCGGCAAGAATGGTTTCAGAGGCTGTTGGTGGTGGCCATTTCCAATACCGGCGAATAGGAGCGGCTGTGGGCGGAGGAGCACTCCGGTGAGGCTTTTACTCCGGCGAAGAGAGTAAGTGAGGAGCAGGGGAAGCAATTTCCTGGGCCATAAATTCCGGCGAACATCGAGGAGAAGCAGGGGCTTCGGTTCCAGTTTCCGGGCACAACGATGTTAGAGACGGAGGCTTGTATGGCGGATTCCGGTGACAAGAATGTCTTCCAGGCGTGAAGTGTGCTTTCCGGTGCGGCGGCATTAATTTCAGAACAAGGCTGCAGCCGCTGCCTCTTCAATTCCGGCTAACGGCGGCTTCGAACAGGTGAGTGTGGCTTTTCCGACGAACATTCCAGTCTCGACTCCGGCGGCGAGGTTGGCAGCGCTCGCGTGAGTGGCGGATTCCGGCACGGTGGATATGTGGAGAAGAAAAGGAAAGCCAATTTTTCCTCTTCTCTGGTATCAAAAGATGAATGTGCTGTAGGGTGCAAATGGCGCTTGGCGGTCGGCGGGCGGTCGAGTGCCTTCAAGCGCCAAGACTGCCTAGGCGGTACCTAGGCGCCGCCTTGGCGGTGCCAAGGTTTTTCTATTTTATTTTTTATTAATATAAATTTTTTTCTAAACATATATTAATAAAAATATATATTATAGATAATTATAAATTTAAAACATAATTAATAACTAACACAAAATATAAAAAGTCAACAAAATATTAAAAACTATCATAATACGACATAGAACGAATAAATTATGAAATAGTTCAATTAAATTTTCATTTTTTAGTAATTTAGTAAATTAATTTTTATTTTTTAATTTTAGATCTAATTTTTAAATTGAAATAAAAATTAGAAAAAGAAGAGTAATGGTCATCTAGGCGGTGCCAAGACGGTCTCGTCGGCCGCCTAGGCGGTCTCGGCAGTGCCAAATGTGTTGGGGGATTTTTCTCGGCGATTTGACCTTGGCATCGGCGGCTGAGGGCCTTCAAGCGCTTAGGCGGCCGTCTAGGCGGTCTCGGCGACCACCATTTACATCCATGGCTGTAACCCATTTCCTCACTTTGGTCAACAACAAAGAATAAATGAAGATAATGACCTTTTTCTTTCTTTCCTTTCCTTTTCTTTCCTTTCCTTCACGTGTCCAAGGTCAGAAGTGGGTCCAACTCTCTTTAACATTTTCCTCATTCCAACTCCCAGCTCCTTGTTTAATAAACCACATTTCCTTTTCTTTACTCCTTTGCTGAGCATGACTAAGTTGACCAAGAATTATCAATCTTGAAAATAAATGGGCCATGCATCTCTTGATCAAAATAGGGCCGAAAATTGTAGAATTAAGGCTAGCCCATCCTTCAACTCTTTCTTGTTTTCCTCTTTCTCAATTCTTCTAGACTCATTCCGTAAATTGACTCCAAAAATATTAACACGTATTTTGTTCCAAAATTCACCAATTTCCTATAAAATATTAACAAATGCTTTTCTTGGCCATTAAGCACAATCAATTAATTTAAAGTATAAAAATGAATGTAATCCTATTAGAATTTATCAAATAAAGCACCCTAAAAATGAGCAATTCTCACACAAATCAGTGATGGCAAGGTTGGTGTCCATCAGGAATTGACCAATAAGGGGGTGCAGGGGTAGAGTAAGCCCGGCCTCCAAGGTGTGAATGTTGATGGCCGTTAATCCGGGAAGGGGCATATTTGCTCGTTCATTTTCTTCGGGAGCATACATGAAAATGTCCAAGGGGATGCGGTATTTCTTGCGAAGCTTCGGCAAGGCATACTCATTGATGATGCTCTCAACCTCGTTCGCCTTGAAGTCAGACTTGCCATCGGCGTCTCGGAAAGCTCGCTCAGGTAAAGGGAAGGTCGCCGCATGCGCTCTCACATACTCTGCCCAGTTGAAATTATGCACAACGTCGGAGGGGACCTGATACTCAGGGAGTTTGGGGAATGGAAATTCAATGAAGCGAAGGTACTCATAAGTAACCTCCACGTTTCCAGTGTCCACCTCCTCCTCCTCAATTTCGCGGGCAAGGTCGCTAGCTTGGTTGCCAGTTTCGGCGACCTCCTCTTGAGCCTCGGCGACCTCTGCCTCATCTTGGGCAAGGGCCTCGTTGGTAGCTTGGTCGAAGTCTCTCCAAAGCTCGCGAAGACCCGATCCCTCGTCACCTCCGGAGTTGGTGGCTCTCTCACCCAAATCAGAGCGAACCTCTCCCAGAAGCTCGCTAGAGTTTGGGCGAGCTACAGAGGCCGCCTCGGAACTTGAGCCAATGATTATTGGAGTTATTTGTGGGATTGGTAAAATCTTAGTCATTGGTCTTTTTTCGGGGTTACAGTTAGAAATGGTTTGGCTCGAAGAATGGTCCGATATGATTGAGTAAATGGTATTGAAGTCTTAATTGTTACGTTCGGAGTCGGCCGGAGTTAATGCAACAGTTGCCGGAAGTAAGGAAAAAGATGATCGGAAAGCTTGAAGGGCCACTGGAAACGTCCAAAATTTCCTGAAATCCAACGAAAATAAAAAGGAACCAAGAAAGAATCTGCAGAAAAGAGGAAAGAAAGAAAGAAATGGGATTCTACCTTGGAGTACTCTTAAAAATTCGTCGGATGCCAAGGGGATTACTCGCCGGAAAATTGCTCTGAAACTGAGAGTGTGAAAAGTGAAAAATGAATTGGTTTTTCCTTATTTATAGGCGAGAGGGCGAGCTTCAATATCCAAAGAATTCGAGGACCTAGATGCAAAGAATTTGAAAGTTCTGTCATGATGGGCGCGGGAAATGAGGCCTAAAAAGGCATGCACGACGCCTTGATTCTTGCACCACTTCGGCCCATCAACCGCCATACTGAAGCTCGCCCCTAAGCTCGGCACCCAACCAAGAGGTAGTTCACCAACGCTCGAGCCCTCGTCTATAAAGACAAATCAGCTCGCCCACACATTAGAAGTATCATGATGTGAGCGAGCTGGGGGCAAATGCTGATAGACGAACTACCTTAAGATGATTATAAGATTAATTAAACAAGGTTAAGAAGGTCGCCGACTTGTGTGGAAGCTACGTCATCAGCCTTGACTAAGGTCAACACAGGGAAGCTCGGCAAAGCAAGAAGGAAGCTCGCCCAGATGCTCAACAACCCGGGTCAAATGTCCAGCCAGGCATGGGAGAGAAGCTCGCAGACAAGCTCGCCCTCCGAATGGTAGCTCGCCCATGTTCATGGAGACCAAACATAAGTCCACCTCTGCATTGCCCACAAAACAACACAAGGCTCCGAGGCTCGCCTAGAAGCTCGCGTAGACTGGGAATATAAACAACGTGTATATAAGAAACAAGTAGATATGTGGTAGGAGGAAGCTTTGTAAAGGTAGCATAAGTAGTGGGCAAAGACAAGTGTTGAGGACACTTGTCAACACCTAAAGCCAAATAGGCTCACAAGGTGCCACCTCACACATACAAACCTATAAATATGTCTCCAATGTATCTTTCTCTCTCTAAGCTTTCATAATACAACAACTTCTTTCTCTCACTAGCTCTCCAACTCTCTCTCTCTCTCTATAATTCTAAACTCAAGAACAACTATAATCCTGATTATTGTTTGATAGATTCTCATATATTAACAGCCATAATCCTATTATTAGCTAAATCTATCAACAATGCCAAGAAGACCAAAAGACCTTGGACACGTAATAGATCTTGAAGGGTGTGTTTTGTTTAATTGACTAAATAGTCAATCCCCCTAACACGGGATTATTCCTGTCAAAACATGCAGACTAACTTTAATTAGCTCGAAATTCTTACAGTCTATGTAGACTTAGCAGTGGGCGGAGAATTTCCGAAAGAATCGCCGGAGATGGAAATGGGGAAAAAAAATTCCCCTAAGCAGGGATGGGAATTATATTTTCGCCCCGCATAATATATATATTATATACGTATATATTTAATTAACTATTCATATATATGTAATGTATATCAAATTAATGTATTTTATGTATTTTAATTTTTTTTATTAAATTTGTTAAATAAAAATTATTTAAAATTTAAAAAAAAATTGCAGAAAATGGAGGACCCAGTAGGGACGGATTCTCTAACGGGGCAGGATTGACATAAATTTTTTCCTGCAAAATTCGCGGGGACGAAAAATCCCCCGACCGCGGGGATGGAGATGGAAATTGGCCCCTTGCGCATCCCGTCCTACCAGTTGACAAGTCTATGTTTATGTTAGATGTTTTAGGATAAAAAACAAAATTAATTCATCAAAAGAAGCTTTAATAAAAAAAATTACATAGTTTCTTTTCTTAGTGACGTAATATTTTTTTTCAAGAGAACAGAGACAGTAGTTCCTCCTTATATGTTTTTAATTTTGTCATTTTTATTTGTTTTATTATTATCATATATTTTTACTTTTTTTTTTTTAGAAATTATCATTTTTATTATTTTCATTATTTTTTATTTTTTATAATTATATTATTTGGATTAGTATTTCTCTGCCATTCAAAATTGAAGAGAATGTAAATCAATCACAGACCCCCGCTGTTCCTCTCTCTTTGGACTTGAGCATCTCTCTCATCAGGCTATGGCGATACCTTCTCCAAGCTACCTCGGTCAGTTTTCTCTCTCATC
>JAPKLY010002381.1:0-21472 GCA_026898435.1 Prunella vulgaris | reverse complement strand
TTAGATTTCCATTCACGATTTGTTAGATAACTTTTGATCTACCGCTTAGATCGACGATCCGTTTTCTCCTGCATTCTTAGCATAACTCAAGCTACATTTTGACCGATTGAATTTCAATTTCCATTGCCGGATTGTTAGATAGCACTTTAGAGGTAAATTGTATCTTTCCAATTTCATTGTAATAGGTAATACTCTTTACAATTCTTGCATAATGATGATTACTTCTAGCTTAATTGTACTTTTGATTACCAAATTGGCCATGGGCTAATTCCTTTATGTGTTGGTGTATGATTCCTATGGAGTAGTGTGGTGATTATGTTGATCTTTTGATTGCTATGAATTGTTGTATGATCAATTCTCTACATTGATAGATTGTATGAATGCTTTACATGTGTAGTTGATTATGAGGGCCATTAGGAGGTAGTCTCAATGAGAATTGGTCTATTTTCCTAAGTCTTCTTGTACTTTGCCAAATGCATGCTAAGTGTTTGATTAAATTACTAAGATAGTGAGAGCTATCCTTAATGAATAGGAAGAACAATTAGAGGCTTTAATGTGTTATTAGGGAGACCTCTTGCATGTTAGAGTGGCTTACCAATTGATTGTACATAATCTCATAGCATGATAAAGTGATACCTCACCATGTGAAAAATAGGATAGTACACTAGCACATATCTCTCACACTCGCTCACTTTGCAACCCAAGGTGATCGGTAGTTTACAAGTTTGACGCACTTATAGACATAGATACCAAATCCCTTTTCTTTGCTTTGTGTTTTCGATTTAAGAACAATAATCTTACCTTACAAATCCCCCTCTCCCTGTGTTCGATATAAATAAACTTCGTTAAGCTTGTCATTACAATAATGATCATGTACACTTGCACGTCAATACTGAATAAGCAAACATGTTGAACGATCCCTTCCTCTTGAGGGTTAGGATTTGTTAATTTGCAAAATTTAAGAACAAGTCACTGTGCCCTCTGGTTTCTCTTTAAAGCATTACAGATCTACTGGGCCTGATATAGTTTAGATCACCGTACAACAAAATATAAGGTAAGGAAAATATGGTGGAACAAGTGTTTTCAGCATGTAGTATGTTGGTCCCGAAACGAGTACAATCAGTGTATGGGGGGGGGAATGCACTGATGTCAGATTTTTCTGAAAGACTCAGAAAAACGCTTTAACACTCTCAGTCAAGATTTTTTGAATTACTCAGTGTGCTGAAGGTCCACAGGGGCAGCAGGGACGGTTCAGTAACGAGTCAGATAAACTGAGTGTGAGTAAAGTGCTCGGAAGCTCAGTAGAGATAACAAATCTACTGACTGCTCGGAAGCGGGTCAGTTGGATTACTATCTCAATGAGCTAGAGTACGTGCAGAAAGTGAGCCCTTAGTTTCTACTCATTTTAAGTTTCTGAAAACATTTTCTCTGAACTTGCTTAGTAAACTGGTTGTTAAGGCTTACTGCACAGTATTAAGATTCAGGATGATTGATTCAGTCCTGAATATAAAAATGATGCAGAATGTTCAGTTTATTATGATGACAGTTATGATCCTGAACAAAATAGTAAATCAGCACACAGGGGACTTTTAACGTGGTTCGGAGATAACCAACTCCTACGTCCACGACCTGATTTAACAGGAAGCTATCCTCAAAACCCTGAGGATAGGTACTTGGTTTTACGTGCCAAGGGACACGAGTAGCCAACTTCCTCTCTTAGGAACTGACCCCTGGGCGTTTTACAAGTCCCAGTCCTTCTAACCAACCAATCTCACACCTTGAGTGGTTTGGTATTCTGGTTTCCAACTAAGATAGCTCTAGCAATACAAAACAATGCTAAATATTAGAGCTATCGATCTAAGCAAATACAGAGTGAATCCTACTACAAAACTAGGGAAATTTAATTGCAGAGTGTTGCTTATAGTATGCTTTGAGAGCTTGGATTCTTGAGAGCTTTCTCTTGGAAATTTTCCGTTAGCCTTGAATGGGTGCAAGGCTCTCCATATTTATAGGCAAGATTCAAAATAGATCCGTTGGAGGAGATCAAATCAAATCTTTCCTATTTTAGAGTGTTTGCAGGCTAGAAATACTGTTTGACCTAACCGCCATGCTTATTCTGGCAAGTTGTCCCATCGCCTGCAACTTTTGAGACGCATTAAATACCGCATTAAATGCTGCGCAGACTCCGTACATACGTGTCGAAAGATCATTGGCTCTCTGCTCTAACTGCTAGTTGACTTTCAGACATTTGTCCTTCCTTGTACATTCAATACTCTGAGTCTCTTGTTAATAACTCAGTCTAAATGTTTGTCTTCATTGGAGTCTTACTGACATTCTCTTTGTCTCTTGTCCCATAGCATAAATAACCTTTATGCCTTGGACTTACATGGTTCAGGTGATCTGAACTACTGTCCGAGTTAGGTCTTATGTGTCTTCAGCACAGCCTGATAGATTATTCAGCCCAGTATGTGTAACCTTTCTGCTTTTGGACTTACATGATTCAGGTAAACTGAACCAAGGCCTAAGTCAGGTCTTATGTATATTCAGCACAGCCTGATAGGTAACACTTACTCTTCACTGACTAAGTTCTGTCCTGAATATGCTTAGTGTATTCAGTAGAAACATCAGCCAATGGCACTTCAGGATTGACTTCAGGACGGAACATCAGGCTTCGATCTTCAGCTTCAGATCATGCAATCTTCAGCAAGACTGACTGACTCCTTCAGGATGGATTACACTTCAGACTTCAGTAAATTGGGTCGACTCCAATATTCTTCAGTCTTCAGCGAGTTCCTCCTGTACTGAATTCCTAACCTAACTATCCTGAATTATTTCAACCTGAACAACTACACTTAGGCAGATTCATCAGGGGTTTTGGGATCTAATCAAAATACTCAGATTGTCCCAACAATTTCCCCCTTTTTGATGATGCCAAAACCCTTAAGCAAATTCCTATTCATCTATACAATCAACTGACTTAGTCAGTGAGAACAACTCAGTACCACCTGACAAACTAGGTACTTAGTCTATAAGATGAAGACAAGGAATGGGTTAGTACAGTTTTTGATAAGGATTCAGAAAAGTAAATTCAGGAGTCAACAAGAAGTTGTACTTAGGAAAAAAAAATAACTTCATTGATTGATATAGAATTACAGTTATCCTGAAGCTATTACAAATTCCTGAACAACTAGCTCCTGATCTAGTCTTCATCCTTATTCCAAGTAGCTTGTGGAATCTCATACATCTCCAAGACTCGATTCAGGAGCAACTTCATCCTGTTCCGATTACCAACAGTCCTGGCAGCGAGTCCTACTCTGACGACTTCTTCTGATATTGCTTTCCGGTCTAGTTGTTTGGAGTTCCTAAAGAGTGGAGGAGGGTACTTGATGAATTCCGGAGGAGCAATCTCTACACCTTCAATGTCAGCATATCTGATGATTTCTGCCCAGAGATCAGGGTGCTCCTGCGCCATCCAGTGATGGAGTATGACGTCTTTTTCTTCAGTTAGATCGTCCCATAACCCCACCACGTAGAATAGGTAGGCCCATCTATTCCGGATCGGAATGCATCCCTCCAACATCTCTATAGGGATGAAGTCTTCCACAAACAGAAGCTGAGGAGGGCCTTGTTCTGAACTGACCACCATTTTCCTCTGAGTCTTCATCCGAGATCCAGAAGTCACAGACTTTTTCTTCTGAACCTGCGAAGTCAGATACTCATTGGACTCTTTCAAGCGCTGGATCTGACTGAGGAGCGAAATCTCCTTCATCTTTGCTATCTTTTCAGCTTCAGTCATCACCATTTTCTTCTGAGTGGTCAACCCAGTTTGCATTTGTTCCTCCATCTCTTTGTACAAAGGTTCCAAAGCAGGATCCTCAGAGGGCCTTAATCTCTTCGGATCTGAACCTTCAGCAGCTTCGATGGCATCGACGGACCTTGTCCTCTTTCTTTCCGCCGCTATCAGTTCAGGGAGGAAGATTTTCTTCTTTGCTTTACCAGTAGTGGCAATTTGCTTCTTCCCTTCTTCCCCCTTTTTGGCATCATCATCATTTATTCGTTTGACAACTTCATCTACTGACTCCGCCAATAATGTGATCTGACCATCCATCTCAGTCTGCTTGCCCTGCAATTGCCCAATCTGCCTGGCCATCCCTCTCAGGCCAACACTTAGCTTGTCGACGGCTGAATTGTGCTCAGCTTTTAGCCGTCCTTCAAAGCTCATCATCCGATTGTTCAGGGCAGTAGCAATTGCATCCTTCTCCTATTCAGATATTTCATTCAGCAGCTCCTCTTTCAGTTCAGCTTTCAGTTTGGCCAACTTTTCATCAACCAGTTGATCAACTTTTTCAGACAATTGTTGATCAAGAAAAGTGCAAGCTTATTCTCCTGCTGAATTTGCACATCTTAGACCATCTGATTGCAGTTTTGTATGGCACCTTTTGCTTGCTCGGAGATAGCAGTGAGATCTACTGAATGTTGAGTTCTGACTTCTCCAAGAAGATCTGTTGCAGCATGCATATCAGTGGCCATTTCATTCAGGTCTTTGTCCAGCCTTTTCATTTTCTTGCTCAGAGCTTCAGAATTTGAATCAACCCTACTTGCCTTTCGTTCAACGAGAGTTATTCTTCTGTGACAGTTAGTAAGTGCTCGTGTGGAATTTTCAGTGAACATAACTGCTGGGGTGATCCAGTTTCCTCTGACTCGGATAAGACCTGTTCGACCCTCTCCTGAAGCCTCCGCAGTCCCGGGTCCAAGGGGTGCATCATCGGCCGGTGCACTGACTCCTTCAGTGCCACCTTGCTGAATGTCTTCAGCAATCACAACTTCTTCCCTCTCATCTTTCTTCTCCTTCTCAACTTTTTCAGGCTCTGGCTCGGGGTAGATGCGTCTGACAGTTCTGATGAAGTCTGCCATTTTGATCAGGTGATGTAAAGAATTCACGTTGAAGTGATCAAAGAGGGCAGCTTCAGTCTCAGCCATATTCTCACATCCTCTCAACTCCCCAAGCTGACTCAATCAGGCAATGTGGCATTCTTGATCATAGCATAGGTGCGAAGTTGCACTACCGCCTCCTTCTGAGCTTCTGAGAGGTCAGGAAACCTCCTCTCCACCATTTCAGCAGCTCCTTCCCTTGCCACTATCTCAAAATCCGGCAATGTGTTCTCATCAGGCGCGGGGAAAGGCCACGGGGATTCAGCCTGAATTGGTTCAGCAGCCTCCTGCTCAACTCCTCCTTCCTGAGCAGGTTCCACCTGATCCTTCTCAACATTCTGATAGGTTGAGGTGATGTCGAGAATCAGTTGATCAGGATTAGGGGATGCAACATCCGGAATGGAAGTAATGGGAGCAATTTCAAGAGCGGCCTGAGCCGGTTCTTTTTCCGGAGTTGCATGCTGAACAACTTCTTCAGCAACTCTCTCTTCCACGAGCTTCTTCTCTCGCTCTGTTGACCCTGAATAAAGAAATTTGAGCTTCTGTTGCTTGGGTCCAGAGAGCTTAGATTTGTCCTCCGCTGGCTTTGCAATGTCAAACTCAGAAGATTTGCTCGTCTGAGCCTTGACTCTCCCAGTCGTGCTCGCCTGAGCCTTCTTCTTCTGAGTCCGAGGTCTTTTTTTGGTGCCAACATCACCTAAGTAAGTCCTGAAGAGATCAATCTTTGTTGGGATCTCGAGCGACTGGGCCTGATCAACGTCCCCGAGATCCAGGGTTTCCAAAATCAATGAGATCTTGGTGCCATAGTGCATCTTGGCCTCGAACATCGCCTGACCCTCAGGCGAATACTTAATTTTGCTGGACTCAGCTACCAGTATTTGGAGGAAGTAATCCTCCCAGTTGAAGTTGTGCATTGAGGCATCCGAGATTGCCATCATCGTATAAAGCTTTAGTCTGGAGATCTGCTCCAATCCTCCGGCAATCCCCATCACTCCCTGACTTGTCAGGTCGAAGAAATGACGGTTCTCAATCCTCAGAACTGATTTGTTGAGACCTGACCTCAGGACGACATCCCCATCGCATAGAGACTGGAGAAAGTCTCTCTCATTCCCAAACCCGTAATCCACCAGGCTTCGTCCAGAACTGGGGAGATTAAAGACCTCCTTAATCTTTCTCCGGATGTTGAGAGTGACCCACCTCCTGGTCATCTCCTCCTCACCATCCTTCCCCTTTACACAAGTGGTCAGGGGAATACATGTTTCCCACTCCTGGGAATCCTTGTTCTGCGCCATCTTCAGATAAAAGGCAGCAACAAGTCTCGGGTGGAGTCTCTGTGGTCTGGATGTAATGAATTGCAGAAGACCTGCATTTTCGTATAATTCTCGCACAGGCAAAATATCGGGGTGATTGGAAGAAAAATCCCCAAAGGGTTCGTAGTGGATTTCATTTCTTAAGTGGAAAAGATTTCCAAAGAATGATTCTACAGATGGAGAAGCAATGGAAATAAGTTGAGGATTTGAAGAAAATCGAGTTTTACAGAAAATATGTTAAGAAAATATTGGGTGCATAAAGGTTTTAACAACACAATCTTCTCTTATTTATACTAAAATTTGGTTTTAATCGGATGACTCAGAAAATAATGACCTATGAGATTAAAGGGTCAAGATTAAAAAGTGAAAAGCATGGAGCCTTTCCGGTTTTCAAAAGTAACTGGTCAAACTTTATCGAAAACTGTTCCCGCCACAGTGCATTAAATACACATTAGAGCATGTCTGTATTTCATTCAAATAAATTGAATTAAATAATAACTGAATATTAAATGAATGGCTGGGATCATTTGACAAATTAAATTGATTTGACAATACAGCAAATAGTATCAAGGATAATGTACGCAGGATAAGATGACTAGATAAAAATCAGGAAACATACCAGTAAGTCAGATTTGTATTCTGACTGATACCACATGTGACCTATCAGGGTGACAAGTCCTGATTCAGTGTCCTGAATCTTAGTCAGTCTATACTGATCATCCTTTTCAGCTGAATGTTCTCCCTACAACCATTCACATTCTCTCTGAGATTCCTTCCATCTGAGTCATATTTGATCATTCCCCCTGACCATGTGCATTCTGATCAGAGATTCAGATCAAATCTCCTAAGCCTGGGTCAAGGAGTCCTAACTCTACTGATAACTTAACAAACCTGGTTTCAGGCAAAGCCTTAGTCAGAATGTCAGCTCTCTGTCTTTCAGTAGGGACTCTCTCCATCCTGATGTCCTTCTTTTCAACATGATCTCTGATAAAGTGATGCCTGATGTCTACATACTTACACCTTGTGTGTAAGACTGGGTTTTGGGATATGGCAATGACACTATTATTGTCACAATAAATTGGGACTTCAGTGGCCTCAACTTAGTAGTCTCTCAGTTGCTGTTTCAGTCAAAGGATCTGAGAACAACAACTGCCTGCCGCCATATACTCAGCCTCAGTAGTAGATGTTGCAACACTGGTTTGCTTCTTAGAAAACCAAGAGATCAGTTTACTCCCTAGAAACTGACATGTGCCTATAGTTGATTTCCTATCAAGTCTACAGCCTCCATAATCAGCATCTGAATAACCAGTCTGTTCTAGGTTGTCATCAGAGGGATACCAATGTCCTAGATTGACTGTACCTCTCAGGTATTTCAGTATCTTTTTGGCACTCTCTAGATGACTCTTCTTTGGATCAGACTGATACCTTGCACACACTCCAACTGCATAAGTGATGTCAGGACGACTGGCATTCAGATACAATAAGGATCCTATCAGTGCCTTATATTCAGTCTGATTTACTGAGACTCATTCTTTGTCAGGATCCAGCTTCTCATTTGTGTTCATGGGAATACGTGAGACTTTGATGGACTGAACTCCAAATTTCTGAATCAAATCCCTCGCATACTTGGACTGATTTATGAAGATTTCGGAGTCAGTTTGCCTGACTTGGAGACCCAGAAAGAAATTCATTTCTCCCATCATTGACATCTCAAATTTCCCAGTCATCAGCTTGGAGAATTTCTCACAGAGCTTCAGATTAGGAGATCCAAATATTATGTCATCCACATAAATCTGAACTAAGAGAATGTCCTCCCCTTCGGAAATCCGGAAGAGGGTCCTGTCCACTGTTCCTTTCACGAACCCGTGGTCTATCAGGAATTGGGATAGTGTATCATACCAAGCTCTCGGAGCTTGCTTCAGGCCATAAAGAGCTTTCTTCAGGTGATATACCTTGTCACCAACTTCGAACCCTGGAGGTTGCTCAACATAAACCTCCTCGTTCAGTACACCATTCAGAAAGGCACTCTTTACTTCCATCTGATACACTTTGAATTTCTTGAATGTTGCATATGCTAGAAACAACCTGATTGCTTCCAACCTTGCGACCGGAGCAAAAGTCTCATCATAGTCGATTCCTTCGGCCTGAGAGTAACCCTTTGCTACCAATCTGGCCTTATTCCTGACCACAACATTCTTCTCATCCCTCTTGTTCTTAAAGACCCACTTGGTGCCAATAACATGTTGACGCCTATGTCTTTCAACTAACTCCCAAACCTGATTCCGCTCAAACTGATTGAGCTCATCCTGCATGGCTAAGATCCAGTTGGGATCAGCAAGAGCTTCTTCAATGCTCTTAGGTTCCTGATCACTCAGGAAACACCAGAACATAGCGCTCTCACCAAAGGACAGCCTAGTCCTGACCCCCTCATTGATATCACCAATGATATCAGCCAATGAGTGATCATCTAGCCACCGCCTCCTGCTGACAGGAGCACTGGGAACTGCTGACGTTCCCTCGCCTGATCCTAAAACATTAGTCTCGACAATAATAGGCAAAGAACAGGAACGAGCAAGAACAGGGGATACTGAGTCATTTCCTGAGGGTTGGCCAATATCAGAGATATTGTTTCCCCCTACAGTGTTGGACTCAGTAACTGTCTCAGGTGCAGAAGCATCATCACCGACAATACGTACCTCAGGTTGAGACTCAATGTTCTCTGAGGCTGGGGCTTGCTGAGGGTTGATCTGAAGTCCATCCTGATCTTCATCATCATCATCCCATCCTTTGGGAGCACTGACAAGTTTGATCTTGAATTCAGGATTCTTAAGACTCAGTCTCGTTATCCTCTTGGTAACCCCCTCAGTGTCAGGACTTGGAACCTATTTCCTATGCACTGATGGAGTCTCATCAAACACAACATGAGGTGTTTCCTCCACACAAAGGGTCCAACAGTTATACACCCTGAAAGCTTTACTGACTGAGGAGTATCCTAAGAAAACTCCCTCATCAGATTTGCTATCAAAGGCTTTCAGCTGGTCTTTCCCATTGTTCAGGATGAAACACTTACACCCAAAAAATGGAAATAAGAGATGCGAGGCTTCCTCTTGTTCCAAGTTTCATAAGGTGTCTGAGCATGTTGTTTGTTCAGCATAGATCAGTTCTGAGTGTAACAAGCAGTGTTGATTGCTTCAGCCCAGTACTTCTTGGGCAATCCTAACTCAGCCAACATGGTCCTGGCAGCTTCCTTCAGGGTCCGATTCCTTCTTTTAGCTACCCCATTCTGCTGAGGGGTCCTAGCTGCAGAAGTCTCATGATCTATACCATGGTTAGTACAGAAGTCAGTTATAATAGAGTTTATAAACTCAGTTCCTCGATCAGATCGGATCCTGACTATGCTCTGACCCTGTTCAGTACTCAATTGCTTGAGTAACTCTGGAAGCTTGACCTGAGTCTCCTTCTTGTTCAGCAAGAAAATAACCCATGTGTACCTGGAATAATCATCAACAACAACAAGGGTATATTTCCTATCATTTATGCTGACAGGAGTTACTGGACCAAAGAGATCCATGTGCAGAAACTGAAGCACTCTGTCAGTTGAGAAGACTTCTTTCACTTTGAATGAGGCTTTGGTTTGCTTGCCTTCCTGACATGCTCCGCACACGTGGTCTTTGCTAAAAACTTCATTAGGTAGACCATCTACAAGAGAGAGTCTAGAAATTTTGTTAATAATCTTGAAGTTTAAGTGACTCAGACGTTTATGCCAAAGCCAACTGAGCTCAGAGGAGCTCTTAGCGACCAAACAAGTTTCAGGAGAGCTGCTCTTGAAGTCAGTAAAATATACATTGCCTCTCCTGACACATGTAATCAGAACCTGTAGTGTAGATTTGTCCATCACAAGACACATGTTAGATGTAAATTCTACACTATATCCTCGGTCACAAAACTGACTAACCGAGAGTAAGTTATGTCTCAGTCCCTCGACATATGATACATTCAGTACACGGACAGGGCCAATAACAAGGGTTTCGAATCCTCTGGTGAAACCCTTAGAGTTATAACCAAAGGTTACCTGCGGGCCTTCCTGAGCTATATAATCCTGAAGGAGATCACGAAATCCGGTCATGTGCCTGGAACATCCTGAGTCCAAGTACCAGTCGTTCATCAGATCCTCCTTCTTTTTCTTATAGCCCGCAGCGACCTGAAAAGAATCAGGCCTCAGGTACCCATCTAGTATTGGGTCCTACTGAGTCAGCCATACCCTTCGGGATCCAGATTTGTTTAACAATTCTGATAGCATCAGAAGTGTAAACCTGTTTCCCTGAAATATCAACATACACAGTCTTCTTCCTTTGTGCCTGGGAAATTGAGGGTGTATGGGTGTCAGCCTGAGGTACAGGAGTCCTATGTTGATTCCTGGAAGTGAGCCTCCTGTTCCTCCTTGACCTGGGTGCATTGGGCTGAGTTTGATCCCTAGAAGGAGCAGCTCGGGTCTGACCTCTTGGCACTTGAGGTCTAGCCTGAGTGTTTCTGGAGTCAGGTCTCCATTGCCTTTTAGAGGCCACCTGGTTTGCCCTTCTCCTTTGAGGATTAGGACGCACCTGATGGGCTCTGTGCCCTGTCTGAGGAGTCTGGACCTCAGTAGTCCTTTGCTTTGCCTGAGGCCTCCTTTGTCCTGAGTTCCTTCTGCTCTGAGCATTTCTAGGCTGGGCCTGAGAAGTGCTGGGAGCAGAATTCTTCCCAGATTGAGGATTCCTAGGCTGAGCCTTGGAGTTCCTTTGATCTGTCTTCCCTGACTCAGGATGAGAAGCCTTGACCTTTTCCTTAGGTTTTGGTCTTGGTTTCTCAGTCCTTTGCCTTACAGGTTCAGCAGGCATTTTCTCCTTCCCTTTGCCTTTATTTTGATGAGCAACACTTGAGCTCTTGTCATCAGTTAGGGCAGGGACAAACTTCTTCTGAGAGTTGCTCCCTGAAGCACCTCTCTTCTTCTTGCCCTTTGGGTCTTTTGAGGCATCATAGCCTAACCCAGCTTTAGCACCATCAGTTAGCTGAGAGAAACTTGTCAACTCATCAAGCACTTGGGTAGATGTGTATAACTTCTTCAGCTTAACCTCAAGATGCCCATTTGTTTCTTTCAGGGCCTCAATTTCAGTGGTGTACTGAAGCACCAACTCTTCATGAGCTTTCTCTTTTGAGATCAGCTCAAGATCCGAAGTGGTTTGCTCAGCACAAAGGCGAGCTTGCCACTCAGTTTCGAACATCAGTCTAAGAGCAATTCGCTCAATCATCAGTTGTTCCTGAGCAAGGAACAAATCAGTATCGCGAGTCTCAATCAGCGAGCTGATTACACCCTTCAGTCTTTCTACCTCCAGTGGAGCTTCATCATGCTTGTTTCGAGCATGAAGTAGCTCTTCCTGAAGATGTACTAATCTGAGGGCTTCCTCAGTGTCTCTTACTCTGAGAGACTCAGTTAACCGATCGTTCTCCTCACTCAGTTTTGCATTCACATTCACTGTGTGAGTATGAGTCTCCTGTAGCCTTGAGAAGTCAACAAACAATTGCTCTAGGGCGAGCTGAAGGTCGAGTTCTCCTGCTAAATCTGAGCTAAACTCAGGTGCGTGATCAGGAGAGGAGGCAGAAGAACATACCTCATCATCTGCTATCAGGCAGAGGTCATCATACTCCTCATCGGAGAAGAGTTCAGGGGACCGGCGTCCTGGGCCATCTGAATCTGAGGAATCCTCAGCAAGCAATGCTCTCCGGTCTGATGCCCTGAGCTCTCTCTTGGCTCTCCGATCCTCTCGCTCACGAGCACTGAGCTCTGGACAATCATACTGATAATGTCCGGTCTTTTTGCAGTGGTAGTACTAATCTACATCAGAAGCAAACTTCTTGTCAGTGTACCTTTTATCAGATGACTCCCTCCTGCTCCCTGATGATCGTTCAGGTTTGGAGCTGGATCTTCTGGGCTCATCATCTCATCTCTTCGTCGGTCAGGCTCGTTGCGATCCCTTCTGGAATCTGAACCCCTCCTTTCTTCTCTTCGGGGACTTGATCTCCTGGGGCTGGAGTACCTGCGATCACGGGTGTCAGTATAAAATTTCTTATACCTTCCGAATCGAGAGTTCAGTTTCTCGAATCGCCGTGCCATCAGGCTGTACTCTAAGGCTAGCTCATCTTTGTTCATGTCCTTCAGAGACTTGGAGCCAGATCCAGCCTCAGGCTCAGGAGTAGCTTTAAGAGCCACGCTCTTTTCCTTTTCAGGAGTCTTCTCCTCACTAACTTCCTCACTGACAACACCTTTCTTCTTCCTCTTATCGAGGTCGAATTCCAGAGCCTTTAACTCTGAGAATAGGTGAGAGTGAGGAATGTTTGTAAGATCCTGAGTGTTTTTCAGCAGGATTACTCCTGTGTCCCATCTTTCAGGAAGACAGTTCAGGATTTTAGAAGATACCTCCCTCTTGGGAAACTCCTTCCCAAGGGTTGCTAGCTCGTTCATCATCTTAATGAACCGAGCTTCCATCTGATCGATGGATTCTCCCTCTAGCATCCGGAAGGCTTCAAACTTCCTAATAGCAAGATCTCTTTTGTTCTCCTTGATCTTTTCAGATCCCTCACTCATCTCCCTCAGAGCATCCCAGATTTCCTTTGCGGTCCTCAGATGCATGAGCCTGACCGAATTCTCGTAAGAAACGGTGTGGAGTATAATGTTCTTGGCAACATTATCCAGTCCGATTTGCTTAATCTGATCAGAATTAAGCGTGGACCTCTCCACTTCTTCATCTCCGGCGGCTGGAACAGGGACATTGCCAGCAACAGGCCAGGTCGTCTGAAGATTCCTCATAAACCTGATCGGACCATGCTCAATCACCTGATGCATCTGATCATTGATAGAGTAGTGATGTGCAAGTACCCTGAATTTCCAATAGTCATAATTATCAATAGAGAATTCAGGAAGATTACCCTCAAAGCGTTTAGAACCGGATGCCATGATATGCAATTTTCAGAAACAAGATCTATTCAGTAGACCACCAAAAGTTTCTCCTCAGAAACTGTTGGTAAACAAAGTCAGTGGTCTTTTGAATCACCGCTCTGATACCACTTGTTGGTCCCGAAACGAGTACAATCAGTGTATGGGGGGAATACACTGATGTCAGATTTTTCTGAAAGACTCAGAAAAATGCTCTAACACTCTCAGTCAGGTTTTTCTGAATTACTCAGTGTGCTGAAGGTCCACAGGGGCAGCAGGGACGGTTCAGTAACGAGTCAGATAAACTGAGTGTGAGTAAAGTGCTCGGAAGCTCAGTAGAGATAACAAACCTACTGACTGCTCGGAAGCGGGTCAGTTGGACTACTATCTCAGTGAGCTAGAGTACGTGCGAAAAGTGAGCCCTTAGTTTCTACTCGTTTTAAGTTTCTGAAAACATTTTCTCTGAACTTGCTTAGTAAACTGGTTGTTAAGGCTGAATGCACAGTATTAAGATTCAGGATGATTGATTCAGTCCTGAATATAAAAACGATGCAGAATGTTCAGTTTATTATGATGACAGTTATGATCCTGAACAAAATAGTAAATCAGCACACAGGGGACTTTTTAACGTGGTTCAGAGATAACCAACTCCTACGTCCACGACCTGATTTAACAGGAAGCTATCCTCAAAACCCTGAGGATAGGTACTTGGTTTTACGTGCCAAGGGACACGAGTAGCCGACTTCCTCTCTTAGAAACTGACCCCTGGGCGGTTTACAAGTCCCAGTCCTTCTAACCAACCAATCTCACACCTTGAGTGGTTTGGTATTTTGGTTTCCAACTACGATAGCTCTAGCAATACAAAACAATGCTAAATATTAGAGCTATCGATCTAAGCAAATACAGAGTGAATCCTACTACAACACTAGGGAAATTTAATTGCAGAGTGTTGCTTATAGTATGCTTTGAGAGCTTGGATTCTTGAGAGCTTTCTCTTGGAAATTTCCCGTTAGCCTTGAATGGGTGCAAGGCTCTCCATATTTATAGGCAAGATTCAAAATAGATCCGTTGGAGGAGATCAAATCAAATCTTTCCTATTTTAGAGTGTTTGCAGGCTAGAAATACTATTTTACCTAACCGCCATGCTTATTCTGGCAAGTTGTCCCATCGCCTACAACTTTTGAGATGCATTAAATGCTGCGCACACTCCGTACATACGTGTCGAAAGATCATTGGCTCTCCGCTCTAACGACTAGTTGACTTTCAGACATTTGTCCTTCCTTGTACATTCAATACTCTGAGTCTCTTGTTAATAACTCAGTCTGAATGTTTGTCTTCATTGGAGTCTTACTGGCATTCTCTTTGTCTCTTGTCCCATAGCATAAATAACCTTTTTGCCTTGGACTTACATGGTTTAGGTGATCTGAACTACTGTCCGAGTCAGGTCTTATGTGTCTTCAGCACAGCCTGATAGATTATTCAGCCCAGTATGTGTAACCTTTCTGCTTTTGGACTTACATGATTCAGGTAAACTGAACCAAGGCCTAAGTCAGGTCTTATGTGTATTCAGCACAGCCTGATAGGTAACACTTACTCTTCACTGACTAAGTTCTGTCCTGAATATGCTTAGTGTATTCAGTAGAAACATCAGCCAATGGCACTTCAGGATTGACTTTAGGACGGAACATCAGGCTTCGATCTTCAGCTTCAGATCAGGCAATCTTCAGCAAGACTGACTGACTCCTTCAGGATGGATTACACTTCAGACTTCAGTAAATTGGGTCGACTCCAATATTCTTCAGTCTTCAGCGAGTTCCTCCTGTACTGAATTCCTAACCTAACTATCCTGAATTATTTCAACCTGAACAACTATACTTAGGCAGATTCATCCGGGGTTTTGGGATCTAATCAAAATACTCAGATTGTCCCAACATAGTAACATAACATACTTCTTATGGTAACACTATTATACTAATACATTATCAACCTTCTTTATGCTTGTAATAGTATAATATATGTGTGTAGTATAACAATCTTATGCATGTAGTAGCATGAAATAAGTAATGTAGTATAATAACATGGGGTAATGGAATGTGTTTTTTTTTTATGTAGTAACATAATACACTCCTTATAGTAACACTGTTATACTATTACAGTATTAACCATATGTACATTAAGTAACTTAAGCATGCAGTAGTACAATATATTTCTTGTAGTATGACAATCTTATGCATGTAGTAGTATGAAATAATTAATGTAGTATAATAGAAAAATATGTGTTCTGTATGTAGTACTTCTTATATTATGCAGTATGTAAATATTATGCATGTAGTAGCATGATCTAATATTTCTAGTATGAAGATCTTATGCATGTAGTAGCATGAAAAGATTATTGCAGTAACACAAGAACATATTAACATAAAATAATTATAACATTATATTGTTAATAAATTCAGTATCATAATACAACTAATTCAATAAGTATATGTTGTTCTATACCTATTAATGTTGAATTAAATGCTTCAAAACTTATTATCATCATATCATTGTAATTGATCATCCTTTGTTGCCTTTGATTTTCGTCTCTTTTCATTGTTAATCAATGTGAATTGTTTCATGGCGATCGCCCAATGTAATTGAAAATGAATGCGCCGCCGATTTTATCTTTGTGAAAGCAAGGGTTTAGGAGTTGTGGGTTTTGCGTTTCTGTTGGTTGATCTGCGAATTATGTAATATTGACCCGGATCCCAAGACTACCCGCGAGTTTTTCAACATTTTCTTTTTTGGCATATATTGCATGGTGCAATATTGCATAGGAGACCTACTCAATATAAAAATAAAATTCAGTTTTATAGATTTTTTTGTTTACACATATTAAAATAAATAGTGGTATAAATAAAATAGAACTCCTTTTTCTTTTATTAGGCTCCATTCACATTGGTATAAAACTCAAATTTTGGGCTCAATGTTTAATAGGACCTCAGGTGAGATAATGAGTGTGAAGCAGGTCAATGAGGTAAGGACTTGAATATTTGATTGGGAGTGGACCTAACAAAACACACTACTATTGGCCTAGAATTAAGATAATTGGATGATAGAAGATTTCACACAATCAGTAATCATCAAGAGCTGAAGCCTTATTCAGATCCTCAACTATGTCACTTTTAAGTCATTTTCCTATCCTTTGAACATAGTCACCTTAGGTGGCCAAATTAGACCAAAGTGATAGTGTCAACTCAAAATATCTCTAGTGTATCTCATTTTTTTTACAAAATTCCCCAATCATAAAGATTCTTTATGTAAATTATTGTATTCTTGTATATGTATGTCATATCTTGTATTTAGATATATTTATCTATATGAATTGTGTAATAGTAGCATTATATGGCACCATCTGTGAGAAATCTAGGCTTAGGCGTGAGATTTCTTTATTTTTTTGCTTGAATCTTGCACACCAGAAGTGGAGCTCCTCTGTTCAAACATCTATAAATATATAATAGCAGCAACTACTACCTTTTTTAGTATTGGTGCCATTCTGTTAGGGCTGTAGATTGTTCTTCAATTTTTATTTCAGCCGTTAGATCAATCAATCAATTTTATGTGGTATACTTATTTCATGAAAGAGTTACAAATTATTGATCTATATATACCACAAACACATTGAGACTCTCTCATTATCAAGGACCCAAATAACTCGCCATAAGATCCCTGGAGGAGCAAAATTTATCTCATCCACTAACCTGTTTATGAGCTCATTCAAGTTTCATCCAATTTCAATTATTCAGTTATAACTTTTTTTAAATATTGAAGAAGATTTGTTTGATTCATGACCTATTTTCTTTTGTTTGCTCATTTATTTTTCTCTCTTTCTATTCATTTTTTTTTCAGTTGTTCGTAGATTTATAGTTTTCATTATATTAAAAAATTTATATTCAAATGCCTTTGATTCTCATTTTTTCTTTGTTTTTTATTTTCATATGCAGGATTTTGGGAGATTGTACGCGTTCGTATTGAGATGAGAATGACATTAAATATTTCTCTTTGATGCGATTATAATCCTTTTGATATGTTCTCAAAAGTGTAGTGAGATGATGTTGTATATAGACATGTAGATTGAATGAGAATTATTGTATTTTTATTTCTTTTCATTTCTTCTATTCTATACTAATTTAATATTTTTTTTATTTTCATTACTCGTTGTTTCTCAATTTCCTTAATAAAATTGTAATGATAATTAAAATATTAAATAATTATTTCATCCTGAGTTTGTATTTAAGTTCAATAATATAATCGTAAGAATAATTATTTTGTGTATATCGTATACAATATTAAAACTACACATTATGATGCTAATAAAAAAATAAAATAAATATACAATATAATTTTAAAAGAAATAAAAAATAATTTAATTCTGAACTCAACTTACAAAATTATAACTGAGAAAAAAATATTAAAAATAACATCCAAGAATATAATTTTTACATATATTTAAGACACTAAGTATTTAAAATATTTGATTTAATTTCGAAATGAACTTATTTATTTTTTTGTGTTTTGAATTTGAAATGCTGTAACATAATTATGAAAAATATTAAAATTAATTTGTAACATGATATACTTTTTATATATAAAATAATAATTTAGGAAATAGTTTATTCATTATTATGATTGTTGCACATTTTAACACATTGAATGGTATATAATTTAAATGGTAAACTCATTAACATATGAATATAAGTGTGCATAAAATCATCCAAAATTTAAGCATGGTTTCCAAATCGAGGGCCATGATCAATCAAAATGATAATAATTTTCTTGATAATTAGCTCAACTATTTTGGTCGAATTCAACGAAATAAATTAACTAAAATTGGTAATATATATATATATATATAACCTCCTAAAAATTAGCTAATAATTAAGGAAAAAATAATAGTTTACTCTGCTTATGTGAGATTTAGTCAACTAGAAAATATATATATATGTTTGTTTAGCACAAATATCACAATTATTATTGTTTAATGAATTAAATTTAAATTATAGGATGAATAAAACTAATTAAGCATCAGATAATATCACAATTATTATTGTTTTGCATCAAATTATAGGATGAATAAAACTAATAAAACTAATCCATTAGTAACACTGTAACATTAGTTGAGTATTATTCTTATATGTCTATAAATTAATTAATTTTTTAAAATATAAAAAGTTGAAGAAAATAAGGGATTAATATCAGTAGATTGACCAATTTAATGAACCCTTAAAATTTTAACATTATATAATTCTAAATAATATATATATACAATGCAATTAGTTTTATTTTATATATTAATCTATAAATATATAATAGCAACATTCTTACCTTAAAAAGTTTTGGCGCCATTACATTATAGCCTGTAGATCATTTTTTCTTTTTTATCTCAACCGTTCGATTATCTATTTATTTTATATTGTATGTCTTAATTAGTGAATCCGCTACAATTTTTTCATCTATAAACAATATATCACAAATGATAATTTACCTCACACTAACGTGCAATCAATTATGTCTTACATATGATATGATCATATGATGAATTCTGATATTATGATCAAATGATGAGTCCTGAAATTAAAAACAATGGAGCTGAACCCCATGTTGCTCTTCCAATTCACAAGGTATTAAAAACCCATCAATTTCTCTGTTTTCGCTTTCACGAATTTCAAACAATCCACGTTTTGTCTTGAAGCTTCATACCCACACAGGATCATTGCAGGCATCCCATCAAAGTTTTGTCTAGATAAACATGAAAACACAGTAAATGTGGAATTCAACCACTGATACAAATCTGTTTGAATATCTCCGTTTGTGATTTTGGAATGATATTCGTAATTTTGAATGATATTCGTAATTTTGGATAAAAATTAAAACAAATTTGATGAATTAAAGGAAGATATAATTTAATGTAAATTGGTACCAATTCAATATTTATGAATCCTGTGAAAATTAATGGTAATTAGGGTATTTAATATTTTTTGTAAATTATAAGACCATAATTTAAGCATAATTTTCGTATTCAATAATTTTTTAATAATCACTAATGATTAGTTATTAAATCCTAAAAATTAGTATAATGATATTTGATTTTTATTAAAAAGCTGTTTCAATATCTTCGTTAGTGATTTTGGAATGATATTCGTAATTTTGAAACAAATTTGGAATGATATTCGTAATTTTGGATAATAATTAAAACAAATTTGATGAATTAAAGGAAGAAATAATTTAATGTTAATTGGTACCAATTCAATATTTATGAATCCTGAGAAAATTAATGGTAATTAGGGTATTTAATATTTTTGTAAATTATAAGACAATAATTTAAGCATAATTTTTGCATTCAATAATTTTTTAATAATCACTAATGATTAGTTATTAAATCCTAAAAATTAGTATAATGATAATTGATTTTGATTAAAAAAAAGTTGTTTCAATATCTTCGTTAGTGATTTTGGAATGATATTCATAATTTTGAAACAAATTTGGAATGATATTCGTAATTTTGGATAATAATTAAAACAAATTTAATGAATTAAAGGAAGAAATAATTTAATAATAATTGGAACCAATTCATTATTTATGAATCCTGTGAAAATTAATGGTAATTAGGGTATTTAATATTTTTAAATTTTAAGACCGTAATTTAAGCATAATTTTTGTATTCATTAATTTTTTAATATTCACTAATGATTAGTTATTAAATCCTAAAAATTAGTATAATGATAATTGATTTTGATTAAAAAAATCTATTTCAATATCTTCGTTAGTGATTTTGGAATCATATTCGTAATTTTGAAACAAATTTGGAATGATATTCGTAATTTTTGATAATAATTAAAACAAATTATATGAATTAAAGTAAGAAACAATTTAATCATAATTGTACCAATTCAATATTTATGAATCCTGTTAAAATTAATGGTAATCCGGGTATTTAATAATTTTGTAAATTGTAAGACCGTAATTTAAGCATAATTTTCGTATTCAATAATTTTTTAATTATCACTAATGATTAGTTATTAAATCCTAAAAATTAGTATAATGATAATTGATTTTGATTAAAAAATCTGTTTCAATATCTTCGTTAGTGATTTTGGAATGATATTCGTAATTTTGAAACAAATTTGGAATGATATTCGTAATTTTGGATGATAATTAAAACAAATTTAATCAATTAAAGGAAGAAATAATTTAATGATAATTGGTACCAATTAAATTTTTTTGAACCCTGTGAAAATTAATGGTAATTAGGGTATTTAATATTTTTGTAAATTGTAAAATTGTAATTTAAGCATAATTTTTGTATTCAATAATTTTTTAATAATCACTCATGATTAGTTATTAAATCTTAAAAATTAGTATGATGATAATTGATTTTGATTAATTAAGAGTGTAAGACCATAATTTAAATTTGTTTTTTTTTTGTTTCGTATACTAAAAGAATGCTACATATAAAAATATATATGTTGTTATTAATATTGGGGTTAATTCTAAAAAAATGAACCACCTTTTACTCAACTTTCAATTTAATCATAGCGTCACAATTTTTATAAAAATATCCCAACCTTTTAAATGATTTCAATTTGATACACATTTTTTTATTTCCGGCCGACAACTGATGTTTCTCGCCGGAGAGCGTGAAAGGTATTCATGTTGGCGTACACACATATTAAATTATCTTTTTATATTTTATATTTTAGTTTTCACATCATATCTAATATATACAAAAAAATAAAAATTTATGTTACAAAATGGTTTTTTGAATGAGAAATACAATGAAAAAAAATATTATTACACCGGATTTTTGGTAGACTTAAAACGACACTCAAAAAAAGCTTTTTTAATATAAGTTTTTTTATTTTTTATGTATATATATATGACGTGAAAACTAAAAAAATATAAAATATAAAGATAATTTAATATGTGTACGAGTGTGTGGCAACCTTTCACGCGCTCCAGCGAGATACGTGATCAATTGCGGACCGAAAATAAAAAAATGTGTATCAAATTGAAATCCTTTAAAAGGTTGGGATTTTTTATAATAATCATGAAGCTCAGGATTAAATTGAATGTTGAGTAAAAGGTGGTGTATTTTTATAGAATTAACCCTTAATATTGTAAAATTATAAATCTGATTATGTTACAATCTAAATATCTATATTTTTTGCAGAATGATCCATTAATGAAATTAGAATAATACTGACATGTAATTATAAAAGTT
>JAPKLY010002380.1:14804-25702 GCA_026898435.1 Prunella vulgaris | reverse complement strand
AGCACTTTACTCAATAATAAAAATTCTAATTCAAAACATATAAAGAACTGAGAATTTATATAAAAAAAAAACATTTATATACATGCAAAAAACTTATGTGAGATGGTTGACAAATCAATATAAATTAACATACATGCGATTTATTTTCAATGTATAATATATGACACTGTTTAATTTATGCTCACAATTACATGCAAGATGTTTTTTATATGTTACATAATTTAAAAAAATATATATAAATTTGTTGTAGTGGAATTTTTTTTATTGAAAAATATTGGGTAACTTACATATTGGTTCAAAAAAGTACTTATATTTACAAATTGGTTCACAATTTCTGTACAGAAGTATAATTTTTTCCTGCACAGAAGCATATTTTTTTCTGCACAGAAACCTATTTATAATTTGTGTCAATTTTGTGAACCATTTTGTAATTTTCCAAAAAATGTTTGTTACAAAATTACTATAATATTTTTCTTTTTTATTCTATTTAAAGATTAAAGAATAATGTATCAAAATATATATACCACGACTCCCATCTACCAACAAAATAAATATACCCTTGATCGGTACCTACCCATGACTCCCACCTACCAACCAAATTCAATAAATATACCCTTGCTTGGTACCTACCCTTGACTCCCACCTACCAATATATCAAGTAACTGTATTTCTTTACGGATAAATGTATCCTCTCTCATTTTTCAGTACAAGTCGTGAAACATCGATTGATCATATGAACAACAAAACATCAAATCTTCCTCACTATCTATTCAACCCTTTTGGACCATTTTGTGAGTATTAAGGTGATGTTTGGTTTGAAAAAAAAAAAAACAAATTCTTCGTTTGTTTGTTTATGCCTTTGTTGTTTATTGACCTAATAAATTGTCTATTTTGGGTGGTAAATTGCCTGCTTAGAGGTCGAGGCAGGAGGAAAATTACATACTCTAAAAATTACATTCTCACTCTCAATTTCAAATAATTCATATATTTTCTTACAATTCGAAAATAAGATAATTTTCTAATCATACATTTTAAACCACTAATTTTCAATAACACGCACTAGTGTTTCCAACTTTAAAATTATACAATTTATTTTTCATTCATACGTTTTTATTAATTGACAAGGATCCTACATAACCTACCAACAGACAGCATATATCTCGTTCTCAAACTACTTATAAAAGTCTCTCCTCACTAAAAATCAATGTCGTCTCTCTCTAAAACCTCCTCCAGTACTTTTCCAGTGCTGCCACGATACCACGAGGGATACGAGTGCTTCGATGGGTGGTGCTGGCGAGCACTAACAACAACCTCTAGGTGCGCCCATATCCATGGCCTTAGCAAATCGGCGGCCATGCTGTAGATATTTATGTAGCTAAATCAAAGTAATAAAATAATGAATTACCAATCAAACGATCGATTATTAAATCTTAGGAAAATAAATTAATTAAAGAAGCGTAAGACTGAACCAAAAGAACACAATTATAAAATAATTATTCAAGTCACTAAGAAAATTACACACATTCCTTATATTTCGATTGAAGAGTATCATTCTATAATCTTTTTAAAGCACTTTACTCAATAATAAAAATTCTAATTCAAAACACATAAAGAAATGAGAATTTATCAAACAAAAAAATAAGAAAGAAATATTTATATACATGGAAAAAACTTATGTGAGATGGTTTACAAATCAATATAAAATAACATACATGCAATTTATTTTCAAAGTATAATATATGACATTGTTTAATTTATGCGGACAATTACATGCAAGATGTTTTTTATATGTTACATAATTTTAAAAAACATATATAAATTTGAGATTAGTCTTGTATGCATCAGTTACACGGTGCAACTCAAGTTCATTTTTTAAAAGTTACACAAAATACTACTGAAAAGTTACACATGTTATTACTGAAAAGTATATCTTTCATAGTGTAACTTTTCAATAATAATTTGTGCAACTTTTCAGTAATAAATTGTTTAACTTTTAAAAAAATGAACTTAAATTGCACTGTGTAATTGGTGCACAAGAGACTTACTCATAAATTTGTTGTAGTGGAATTTTTTTATTGAAAAATATTTAGTACAAAATTACTATAATATTTTTCTTTTTTATTCTATTTAAAGATTAAAGAATAATGTATCAAAATAGATATATATACCACGACTCCCATCTACCAACAAAATAAATATACCCTTGACCGGTACCTACCCATGACTCCCACCTACCAACCAAATTCAATAAATATACCCTTGCTTGGTACCTACCCTTGACTCCCACCTACCAATATATCAAGTAACTTTATTTCTTTACGGATAAATGTATCCTCTCTCATTTTTCAGTACAAGTCGTGAAACATCGATTGATTTTTTGGACCAGTTTTTGAACATATGAACAACAAAAAGATCAAATCTTCCTCACTATCTTTCAACCCTTTTGGACAATTTTGTGAGTATTAAGGTGATGTTTGGTTTGAAAAAAAAAAACCAAATTCTTCGTTTGTTTGTTTATGCCTTTGTTATTTATTGACCTAATAAATTGTCTATTTTGGGTGGTAAATTGACTGCTTAGAGGTGGAGGCAGGAGGAAAATCTTCAAGCAAGCTTTGAATAATTAATGGAGAGCATGAACTACGGTAGGGGAAAGAAGTCGAGGAAGGTGCGAATGTGTCCTTCCCTTTTAGTGCAAGTGCTTGGTTTGGTGTCTTTTCATTCTATGTTCTAAAGCTTTGTTGTTTATCGGTATATGTTATTTTTTGGGTTCTATTGGTAATTTGATGAATAATAAGAATTATGAAGGAACAATGGATTGGGTTGCTGATACAGAGTGTTCAAGTGTCACTTGTCTTAGCTCATTTAATACATAGTGTCATTATGCATTTTTATTTTATTCTTTATATTAAGTCTTCATTAAAGATGCATAATTTTGCTTTTTTGTAATATACTGTTAAAATTATTGTTGAAGCGAAGAGGAAGGAAAAATGGATCAAAGACTAAGCTAGCCCTCAAGTGACTAGAAATCTTGGTGATGCTACACCATATTATTGAGCATAAATACAAATTTTATGGAGTAATTAATTGGATTAAGTTAAAAATGAAACCATTTCTATTTCTTGTGAAGGGCCAATTTAAGAATATATTTACACAAGAGTGAAGGGCCATTTCCTAATTGAATTGCAATTTTGTGCAGAAGATAGAAGCTTCATGATCTCAATGGGCCCACATCTACTTAATTGTTGACTAAGGTTTGAAAAAGAAGGAAAAATTCTTGTTTTGACAAGCTGTGACTGTGAGTAGAGAAACGTGGCCATTCATACTTTGCTGTGTTTTAAAAAGCGGATCGGACCCGCCGGTCGGACCGGTCCGACTGCTACTCAAACACCTCTCCGGGCCGCTTTAATACGTTGGATCGGACATTTTCAAAAGCGCTCAAAAGCGGTAAAAATTGGGTCGAACCGGTCACTCGTTGGACCGGCCAAAACGGCGCTTTGACAAATTTTTAAAAAAAATTGTATTTTTTTACACAAAATTAACTAAATTAATTATATATATAATATATATTAAATATAATTTAATAATATAATGTCTAATTTTAATTCATAACCCTAGATAATAGATATAGTTTCACTTCCTGGAAACACAACTCTAAGTCTCCATCCTCCTCCAGTATAATATCTAACTTTAATTTATTATTTCAATAAAATTTATTCATAAGATATATAATTTATTAGAAAAAAAATATATATAAATATTTATAATTATATATTATGCATTTATGATGTCACACCGATTCAACCGCTTTAAAAGTGGTTAGACCCGATTGAACCCGGTCCGACCCAAAATATTAAGGTGGCCGGGTCAACTTCCGCTTCCGCTTTTAAAGTATAGATACTTTGGCCATTCATACTTCCATTAGTTGTCTTCCACACCACCGACGGCAATGCCCAATTTCCCAACAACTTCTGTTTGCAACAGCTTGCCGGGAAGAGCCTCACGCCTGGAAGTTGTCCGTGGATCGCCGGAATCCGCCATGGAAGCAGCCCCTGTTTCTCAAAGCCCCGCTCTATCTCTCATCCGTTGCCGCCAACGCGAAGAAGCAAATTTTGCCGGAATTAATGGCCAAGTCGTCACACAACAGCCCCAGCTCAAACCACTAGCCACACATCCTCGCCGGAACCGACAACCACAGCCTCAATTCCTTTGCCAAAGCTGCCCCCTGCTCGAAATTCACCGGAAATGGAAGATAGAGAGAGGGAAAACATTATTGATGCTTTGTTTGTTACCGGAAAGCTGAAACCAATTCGCCGGAAGAAAGAAATCCGCCGTCTCCACGCCTGAAGCTCTCAACGCTAGCCTGAAAGTGAAGCTCCAATTCAGCCGCCCCTGCGTCGTCGAAGCCGAATCGACGTTGAAATTGTACTCCAACATTTGAAGAAGTGTTAAGAATTGAAAAATTGCTCAGAGTTGTCAAATGAGGAAAAAACGTTTTTGTCTTGAGGAGAAAAGCTCGTTAGGCGTGATCGCAACAATTGCTTCTGGAAAATTAAAAGAAAAGAGGAAGAAGGCGTGAAAATTTTGAAGAAGTGTTATTAAGGTAAACAACGATTTCATTGCAAGAAGCTATGCAGAGGCAAAAATTGAATTTGGGCCTGAGGCCCAATTATCAGCCCATTTACTTTTTTTTTCTTTGTAGCCCATTTGAGATTAACAAAAAAAACAGCCGATTCTGGGGCAGGGACATCTCCTCACCATCTTCACACACACTCACACACATAATAGAGTTTATGTTTTCTTTAGTTAAATATAGTTAGAATTTAAATATTGTTGAAGATTGAAGTTGTTCAAACTCCTCTTATAATCACGTGATGTATGGGTGACTGATTGTTCTAAGTGGAATTTGAAGTTTAAAAATGCTTTTTCATTTAAAATTTGTACAGATTTGCTACGAGACCGAAGATTTTCATTATCAACCAACTGGATTTTATCATTTAGAAAAGCTCGCCTTATTTAGATTCATTTAGAATATGTATGAGCATTTAAGCGGGGGCTTGAAACATAAAAAAAGTACTAATGATGTGAAGATCGGAGAAGCGATTTTGAATCTATATTTTCACCAACTTTAGAATATCTAATCAAATTTATTTAGGGCTAATGTTCTAGATGAATTTATATTTCAGACGTAGAGACCAATGGTCTAAGTAATAAAAGATGTTAATCCAGTTGGATAAAAATTATAAGCCGACAATAAGAATGTCGTTGTTGAGGGTGAGTGTTCCATTTAAATCAGTTTTTCCAAGATCTTTTGTTTGTTGAGTTGAGTCCTCAAATGTTGGGATTGTCTTATCCAAATACAAGATTAGATTACGATGAACCTTGTGAGGTATTAATTTGCTTGTTTACATCTTCTTTATCCCGATTTTTATCCATGTATATTATATTTAGATATTGGAATAATAATGATTGTGTTGCAGACTCTCTAAAACTATGTGCAATATTTGATCATTTAATGAATATTACTCTTGATGCACTGACATTCAAATCATGCCATTGCCAAATTCTCTTTACATTCTCATGTACTCTTCATTAGAGGCTTGTAACAGATTCACTTTTCATTATTTACTTCTGTACTGTATGGATGCAATTTGTACAATCCAAGTGTAAGTATTTTCTGAAAAAATCAATATCAGACTCTATTTTGAGCTGCTTTTGCCTCTCAATCATTTTAATTTTTTTCTTTAAGAATGTGCTATGAATGTGTTGTATTTCTAGCCTTGTAACATCTTTATGTATTCTATAGGATTGGAGATTGGGTTCTTGTGTGGAGCTTCTTTGATATGGAAGCTTTAGTAACATTTTCCATAGATTTTTTATCTTGAGTGAATATGTTATGGCATAAAAATATACAACTTGATATATTACTTTTTAACTTTCCAATTGAATATATTGTTACCTTTTGCTAGTCCAAGATTGACTTTAAAGTATTAAAAGAAGATCAACATCTTGATCTTTTCTAAAATGGAGGGCATTAGTCTTCCATTTCTCTGTTTTGGTGCAGCATGTGATGATTGTGTTGAAGATATGTTTCTACCTCAAGTTCTATAATACCAAGGTAAGCAAATCGCGAATAAATTGAGTTGTTTTGCTGAAAGGTTCTCTTGCAGTGCATTAGTATATTCTCATTTCATTCTTTTGCTTGTTTAGGCCAATCAGAGTCAAGAATATGCACAGTGTCTGCATGCTTTACAATCTTGCAAATGAACCTTCTCATTTCATTCATCTGTTTTGGTTTTTCTTGTGAATGTAATTGCATTTATTTACTTTTAATTTAATTTTTACTATTTTCTTCAGAATATCGTTTCATGTCATAGACTCATAGTCATAGTGATGCATTAATTATGTCACTACTTTGGACACATTTTTTAAATTGCAGTAACTGAAGTAATTTGATGAAAGATTAATATGAAGGCGGCGAGCAGTTGGTTGTAAGCATCATAGGAGGCGAGCAGCAGGTTGGGCGAGCAGGTGAGGCGAGCAGGTTGGTTCCAGCTGCATCTTGGCTTCATCATTATGATCTTATTTTCTTGGATTAATTCTTCTTGAGACACGTCATCCAGGATTTTGTTAATTACTTCCTTGAACACTCGGATTAACTTATTTCATCAACAGTTGCCCCTAGCTTAATGTTTGTTTATACCATGAAGTGGATAACAATTATCAAACTATCTGGATTTTATAAGAGTCCTTCGTTGTTGGGAAGTAATATCAATCTTGATATAACCTGCGAACATTGGGATGATGGATATACTGAAAATTAACTTGGCCTTATTAACTTGGCCTCATTAAAATTAACATTGGGATGATGGATATGTTGAGAAGTGAAGAAGCAAATAGAGAAATGATCTTGGTTTCGCCTATTTATAGACATGGGGCGCGAGCTCGAATTTCCTGAAAGACCAGGGATCATTTTGCAAGGAATTTGAAAAGTTGTCATTATGGGCGCGGGAAACGACACCTATAAAGACGTGCACGACGCCTCGGACTCCACCCACGTCGGCTCGGGACACCGCCTCGCAGGAGCTCGCCCGAGAGCTCGCATGCCAGCTCGCCTGCACATGTCATGAGTCATGATGTAGGCAAGCTGGGGGCAATTGTTGATGGGCGAGCTACCCGAGGCGATTTAGGGGATCAGGAGGCCCAACACCTGGGAGGTCGCCCATGAGCTCGCCAGGGTGCCGAACGCACCTCCGGCATCCAGGGTGCCGACCTCCGAGACATCACCCGTTATACAACGCCGAGAGCACCAAGGAGTCAGAGCTCGCCCAAGTGTTCACGTCAGAGCTCGCTCATGAGCTCGCCTGTTAGTCATTAGGACCCCGATGGTGCGCTCTTTTTCCCTCCGTCCGGTTTATCCACAAGGGTGGTTTACGGCGAGGTTTTTAATGAGGCCCATCCAGTCTAAGGCATTGTAGTAGGATGAGGCACGATGTAGAGAGCAGTGTAAGGGACCAGGACGAAGGTTACGGACCTTCGTCAACACCGGAAGCCAAATAGGCTCGTAAGGTGCCGTCTCACACTCGCCCATCTATAAATAAGACCTCTCTTGTACTATTCACACAATTCTAATACATTCCCTACATTACACTTTCTCTCTCTAAACTCTCATTCTCTCTCTCTACATTATCCAAGAACACAAGATTATTGTTTGGTAGAATTAATCCGACATAGAGCCACATAAATGAACACGATTAGTAAATTCTATCAATAATTTGGCGCTAGAGGAAGGGCTCCGAGTCTGAAAAATAAAAAATTTTCAAGAACAAAAGTTAGGGTTTGTTTGAAGATTTGAAGATTTGAAGGTGTTCTTGATGAAACTCAAGAACACTTGAAGATACACATACATATTCATTTCTTTGGACGAAAAACCCAGATTTCCGGACGAAAACCCGAATTCTCAAATTTACAATTCTGTCCGGAAAAAGTTTTCAAACGCGCACGTGTACACGAATAAACAGAATTTTGGATAATTCGTTACAAGCGAGGCTAGACGAAAACTTGCACAGCTCCACTCAAGCTGGACAACCACCATCCCGGCGACCTCCCTCCACCTCGGCGACCTGCAGCAAGTTACCCCCTCCGAAATCCAAAAATAGCTAACACTCGAGCCGCCAAAGGACAGACCTCCACAGCTGCCGGAAGGTCCAAAGGAGGTGACCAAAACCAGGCCGAGGCGGACACTTCACGCCAGGTGGTGGAGACCTCACAACCACCTCCCCAGAAGAGCACCGCAGCTCCGCGACCTCCGCGAGTTGTGGTGACCCAAGAAGACTTGGCCCCCGCTCTGAGGGACCTGGACGACAACACCGATGAGCTCCAACGCACCATCGCAACCTTACAAAGGTTGCAGCAGAGACACCAGGACGAGCTCACCCTGGTACCCAGGCGAGCTCCAGCTGCCGAAGCCCGAGAGCAGACCAGGCCCACCCTGGGCACTCAGACCCGGGGGGAGTATAGCGTCCTCCCCACCGAGCAGGAGGCGAGCTCGACACAAGCTCGCCAGCATAGGGAAAGGACCGGCAAGGCCAGGATGGTGGAGGAGGAGCCCCGCTCCTTACACCGGAAGAGCTTCGGCCTACACCGGGGCATCTGGCACCCACCAATCACAAAGGAGGGAGGTCCTCTAAGGCCGTCTGGGCCCGAGATACGGGGAAAAAGAAATGATGGTGGCTCCAGCCGCATCCCACGGGGACTCCGACCAGCAACCACGCACGTCCGCCCATGAGAGATTGAGAAGGCCCGCCACTGACAGGTTGGGCCCCCATGGCGGACGCCCATTCCAGCCCGTCACTGAGAGGTCACCCCAGAGTGAGGCACCTCGGGGGCGTGCGTCCACGAGACGCACGACCTTTGAGAAACCTCCGCCGGAGGTGACCCGTGATGACGAGCTGACCTCGCTGAAAAAGGCCGTCGAAATGCTGCAAGCCCAAGTAGCAGCCAAGTCTGGCGGACCTGACGCCACCACTCTTCCCGCATCTCCATTGGCACCCGCCATCCTTCGTGCACCGGTCCAAAAGAAAATTCAATTCCCGGTGATGTCTGCGTACGAGGGTGAATCCGACCCGAAGGTCCACCTGGCCAAGTATCCAGACTTTATGATTTCGGTTAGCGCCACCGACTCTACTCAATGCCGGAACTTCCCGCTGACCCTAGGGGACCGAGCTCACCGCTGGTTCTCTTCACTCGCCCCGGGGTCAATCTGCTCATTTGGCCAACTCTCGCGGGAGTTCTTGGCCCACTTCTCTGGGTTCGGATCCTACCTTACCCCGAAACACCGACTCGCCAACATCCACCAAGGCGAGGGTGAGACCGACCAGCAGTACTTGGAGAGGTTCGATAAAATCCTACTGGAAGGCGAGTCAGTGAGCGAGGACACAAAGGTTGTCGCAGCGATGGCCGGACTCAAAAAAGGTACTGACCTTTGGAAGGAGATGCACCTCGCATGTCCCAACACTTACACCGAATTTCGCCATAAGGTGGGGGTGTTCGCGGCTATGCAGGAGGCACTACTGAAAGAAGTTGGTGCCCAGTAGTGCTGTTATTCGAGCCGAGCGAGCCCGAGTACCTAGGGCTCGGCTCGGCTCATTAAACATTTCGAGCTATGCTCGGCTCGGCTCGTTAATCATTTCGAGCTAAAAAGAAGGCTCGGCTCGACTCGTTTATTTTAAGAGTAAGCTCGGCTCGAGCTTGAGCTTAGCTCGTTTAGCCAAACGAGCTAAGCTCGATAGAGCTCAAACTCGAGCTCGAGCTCGAATTTTTGTTGGCAGCGGCTGGGCTTCGGCAGAACTCCTCTCGTTGGCGTCGCGAAGTGGCTGAGCGTCCGGTGGCGCGGCGGTGGCCTGGGCGTCGGCGGTGCAGGGCGTCGGAGGCTGTGCTCGGCGGTGCAGGCAGTGCTCGCGGTGCAGGGCGTCGCGGTGCAGGGCGTCGGCGGTGCAGGCTAGGCTCGCTGTGCAGGGCGTCGCGGAGGCTGGGATTTGACAGTCGGCAGAACTCCCCTCGTGGGCTGAGCGTTGCGGTGGCGCGGCGGTGGCAGCACGGTGGGCTGAAGGCGGTGGCAGCACGGAGAAGGGGCTGAAGGCGGTGGCAGCACGGAGAAGGGGCTGAGAATTCAGATTTGAGATTTGAGATGTTAGGTGTGGAGAAGAGGCAGTAGATTAGGGTTAGAATTAGGAATTTAGGAAAATAATATATATTTATGAATTTACAAAAATATCCCTATACTATCGAGTTTATTCGAGCCTTAACGAGTAGCTCGCGAGCTAGCTCGGCTCAGCTCGTTAATGTAAACGAGCTTTAATGATACTCAAGCTCGGCTCGTTTAGCTATTCGAGCGAGTCGAGTTTGAGCCTTAACGAGCCGAGCTGAGCCGAGCTCACGAGCAGCTCGTTTATTTTAACAGCAGTAGTGCCCAGGAGGAGAGGAAGCCCTATGGGAAGAAGTCCGGGGGCTCATACAGAGCCCCCCGGAACTTGAAGGCCTTCGGCGAGGGGGACGAGCTCAAAGAGAAGCTCAGCCAGGTCCTCACTGTCTCCGTCGACCGCGTCTTTACAGCTGTTAAAGATAAGGTGTTCGGTGTAAAAGAGTCCTCACGCAAGTGTACGTGTTCGCTATTAGCGTGGTAAGCTTGACCAAGTTTTAATATATATCGAACCCAAATGAGACGAGGATTTGTATGGTAATTTGTTGTTTCAATTGGCTAGCTAACAAAGCAATTAAAGGGAAAGGGTATCTATCGTCTACTAATTTGTCAAAAGAGTAAACTACCTATCACTTTGTGTTCGCAAAGTGAGAAAATGTGAGGGAATGTGCTAGTGTACTATCCTATGTTTCGTGAGTGA
>JAPKLY010002380.1:0-14794 GCA_026898435.1 Prunella vulgaris | reverse complement strand
ACGAGTCAAAGCAGGTGGCCGCACGAGTCTGGCTCGTGTGAGCACTCATGTGGCTCATTGTCGCCCGAACCAGGGTCCGTCGCACGAGTGGAAGCTCATGGTCACTCGAGTCTAAGCTTGTGGTCGCTCGAGTCCAACTTCGGCTTGTGCGATCGATCCTCGACTTTCTCGTTTTCTTCATATCTTGAGTTCTAGAGCTCCGATTGACTCGATTCTTTTTCCGTTGCGATCCTCTCTTCGAACTATTCGACATGGTACATCATTTGTCTTCATTGGATTAACTCACAATTTCTGGACTTTTCTCAAACTTGCTCGTTTCTTCCTCGTTTTGCTCGTTTTCACCTATAAACACAACTTTCTAGCCAAAAAGGGTTAATAGCACAATTTATACCATATTAGGGTCAAATATGAACATCAGAACATCAAAACCATATATAAATGGATACAAAAACATGCAATTATGACCCTAATCACAAGGCCCTGCTGGAGGAACCGAGGCGGATCCGCCAGGACCGCACGAAGCTCAACCCCAACAAATTCTGTGCCTACCACCAGGCCATCGGCCACTTCACCAGCGAATGCCGAGAACTCCTCAAACAACTCTGGAAATTTTGTGAGGATGGGAAGCTGGCCGAGTTCGTGAAGAAGGCCCCAGCTAAGAGGCCAAGGTTCGAGAGGAGGGCTACCTCCGATGATGAGGATGAGGAAGCGGACCAACCTGGTCCCTAGAACAGACGGAGGGCACCTCCCCAGCCTCAGCAAAATATGGAGTCCAACCGAGAACTCTTGGTTCTCGAGGAGGAGATCGGAGCTACCGAAGGTCTCCAGGACGGGGGATCCTCCATATCCAAGAGAAAAAGGAAGGCCGAAATTTGGGCCATAAACCAAGTCCAGGAAGGCAGCTCCGGCCCCAGGTCCATCTCACAGCTTACTGATGAGCTGACATTTTCTTCGGCGGACCTGGAAGGGGTACTGATGCCCCACAATGACTCGTTGGTGATAACCGCCAACATCATGAACGTTCGAGTTCACAGACTACTTATGGACACCGACGCATTCACCAACATTCTCTTCAAATCCACCTTAGATTCCTTAGGTGATTTTGAGTCGTATCTGGAACCTAGCAATGCTAGGATAGTGGGGTTCAGAGAAGCTGTAACCGTCCCCCTAGGTAGTGTTAGGTTGAGCGTCCAACTTGTATCGGCTGAGGACCCCGAAAGGAGACTGACTAGGCTCATAGATTTCCTAGTTGTCGACCAGCAGTCCTCCTACAACGGGTTCCTTGGCCGCCCGTTTATTAATGAATTCAAAGTGGCGTGTTCGACCTACTACTACTGTTTGAAATTCCCAACTCCAAAAGGTGCCGGAACTATAAAAGGTGACCAGAAAAAGGCCCGAGTGTGTTTACTCCAAATCAAAGATGGCCGAGTCAAAAAGTCTGTTACGCAGGTCCACATCCTCGAGGAGGACGTACAGATTCTGATGGACGAGCCAAACATCCTAGACGTCGTCTTGGTCGAAACTGAGATGATGGAGGTAGACGATTTGTCAGAAATCAACCAAGGCACAGGACCTGTACAAGACACACAACCGACACCAATGGAGGATTTGAGGGAAACCCAAGTGTTGGGACCTGCGCAGGAACAACAACCTGCTCCCATGGAGGTGGTTGATGAAGCCCAAGATGGGGGACCTGCGGGAGGTCAAGAACCAAAACCAATGGACGTTGACCTAACTCCCCAAGTCACCGCACCATCCCAAGTTGACAAAACACCGGAGGTACTAACAGTTGATGAACCCGCCCGAGCTAAAAGCCAACCCAATGACCTCGAACAGCGCATAGATCACGAACTTACGCAGATGTCACAAGAGGAGTGGGACGAGTTCATCAGCGACCCAAGGTGGAAAAGTCAAAAGAGAAAAGACACCCCCATGGAGGAATTGACGGCACTCCCGGTGGACCCGGAAAGGGACTTAGAACTTTTCATCGATTCTGAGTTACCTGAACCGTACCGGTCGAGGATGGAACTGTTCTTGATGACCAACCTGGATGTGTTTGCCTGGTCCCACGACGACATGACGGGAATCCCGCTGGAGCACACTTGTCACAGACTTAATATAGACCCGACGAGGAGACCCGTACGTTAAAAGTGAAGGAAATTCGGACCAGACAAATACGCAGCTCTAACTGTAGAGGTGGAGAAGTTGTTAGACAACAAACTCATCAAAGAAGCTTTGTATCCGCAGTGGGTCGCGAACCCCGTCCTGGTGAAGAAACACAACGGGACGTGGAGGCTATGCATCGACTTCACGGACTTGAACAAAGCATGCCCGAAGGACAACTTCCCACTGCCTCACATCGATCAGTTGGTAGATAGCACCGCAAGCCATGAGATGATGACGTTCATGGATGCTTTTGCGGGCTATCACCAGATAGCTCTGCACCCAGATGACCAGGAACATACAGTGTTCTACACCAACAAAAATATGTATTGTTGGGAAAGGATGCCGTTCGGACTTATCAACGCCGGAGCCACCTACCAAAGATTGGTGAACAAAATGTTTGACCAACACATTGGCGAGTCCATGGAGGTGTACGTGGATGACATAGTTGTCAAGAGTCTGAGAAAGGAGGACCACCTCGACCACCTCAAACAGACCTTCGACATACTGCGTCACTACAATATGAAGCTGAACCCCAAAAAGACTAGCTTCGGCGTACATTCAGGAAAGTTCTTGGGGCACCTGGTTAGCCAACGCGGAATTGAGGTCAACCCGACGCAAGTCCAGTGTATAATCGAGATGGGTATACCCGATTCCGTCCAGAAAATTCAAAGACTGACTGGGTGCATGGCAGCCCTGAACAGATTCATCTCCAGGTCCAGTGACCGAAATCGTCCGTTCTTCGAGGCGATTAAGGCAAACACACGGAGGTACAAAGAGGCGGCCAAAGCCAACAAGCTCCACCTCAAAAACCACTTCGTGTGGACAAGTGAATGTCAACGAGCCTTCAAAGACATCAAAACATACCTGGCAGATACGCAGGTCCTGTCAAAGCCGATACCTGGAGAGAAGCTGTACCTATATCTAGCCGCGTCGGAGGTGGCCATCAGCTCCGTCCTGGTCCGAGAAGAGGCGAAGACACACCTACCAGTGTACTATGTAAGCCAAGTCTTACACGAAGCTGAGTTGCGGTACACCCCAACAGAGAAGCTGGCTTATGCACTGGTGATGAGCGTTAGAAAACTGAGGCCTTACTTCTTTGACCACCCGGTAGAGGTGCTGACAACGTTCCCAGTACGCCAAATTCTACAGCGCCCAGATACCGCCGGACGCCTGCTGAAATGGTCACTAGAGATCAGCCAATACGGTATAACCTACGCACCCCGAACAGCGATCAAGGGACAAGCACTTGCCGACTTCATTGTCGAGCTAACTTTCCCACAGGATCCGACGAGGGGGCGTATAGCTCCGTGGCATCTCTACGTGGACGGGTCATCAACCAGCGTAGCAGCAGGCGCCGGTGTGGTCCTGATCATCCCGGACAGACAAGTCTTCACCTCCACAATTCGGTTTGACTTTCGAGCAACCAACAACGAGTCGGAGTATGAAGCGTTGATAGCGGGACTTAGGCTATCATTAGCTGTGGGGGCAACCAATCTTCAAGTTTTCAGAGATTCCCAGCTAATAATATCCCAAGTCCGGGGGGAATATGAGGCAAAAGACCAGCAGATGATGACCTACCAAAAGATAGCCGCGCACCTGATCTCGATGTTCACACAGGTTTACATCAATCAGATACCGTGACTAGAAAACACACAAGCAGATGCTCTAGCCCGGCTAGCTACTAGCAACGGCGAAGCCGAATTCACGGAGGTTGTAATCACCACACTGAAAAACCCCTCGACGTTCGATTACAAGATAAATCAAACCTCGAGTGGGGGGCAGGAGGACAATGAAGATGGTGAAGATTGGTGCACTCCAATCCAAAAATATTTGACAGACGGAACAACCCCCATGGACACCTGGGAAGCTAGCCGGCTAATAAAGCAAGCTGCCAGATATACACTGCTGGATGGCCAACTCTACAAGCGTGGATTCTCTCTACCCCTGCTCAAGTGCCTAACTAAGAAGCGGGGGTCCAAAGTGTTAGAAGAAATTTACGAAGGGATTTGTGGGAGTCACGCTGGGGGGCAAGCATTGGCATACAAGACGATCAGGTAGGGCTACTACTGGCCCACGCTTCGCAAAGATGCCATCAGCTTCGCTTGAAGGTGCCGAAAGTGCCAACTTTTCGCACCTAACATCCACTCCCCAGCCAACCAGCTGAAGTCGGTTTTCAGCCCATGGCCTTTCGCGAAATGGGGAATCGACTTGATCGGCCCATTTCCACCTGGTAGAGGCGGTGTAAAGTTTGTTGTTGTAGCAGTAGATTACTACACTAAGTGGGCTGAGGTCGAAGCTCTCACAACTATAACCCAAGAAAGGATGATCTGCTTCATTTGGAAAAACCTAATCTGCAGGTTCGGACTTCCGCAGTCGATCATCACTGATAATGGAAGGCAGTTCGACGGACAGAAGTTGAGGGACTTCTGCAGTTCATGGAACGTCAAGAAGCACTACTCAACTCCTTACCATCCACAATCAAACGGCCAGGTCGAGGCGGTGAACAAGATTCTGAAACACATATTGAAGCTCCGCCTCGAAGAAAAGAAAGGGAGCTGGGCAGACGAACTCCCGGAGGTCCTATGGTCTTATAGAACTTCCTATAGGGCCAGCACCGGAGAGACCCCGTTCGCCCTAGCTTTCGGGACTGAAGCCGTGGTCCCGGTCGAAGTCCAGAATAAGACTTGGAAGGTGGTGGGGTATGATGAAAAAAAGAATGACGAAGCCCTGGCAGTAGAGAAGGATCTGATTGAAGAGACCAGAGCTTCGTCAGAAATGAAGAACGCCACCTACAAGCGTAGAGCAAAAAAGTATTACAACTCTCAGGTCCGAGACCGAAAATTCAAGGTCGGAGACCTAGTGTTGAAAAAGAAATTGATGGCCGCACCAGGTGTATTCGGTTCAAACTGGGAAGGACCGTTCCGGGTCACCGCAGCCTGGCCAAACGGCACTTATGATCTAGAAGACGCAGAAGGCAAAGCTTCGTCATACACCAGGAGCGCGACGCATCTAAAAAAGTTCTACCAATAGACTAGAATCTTGTAGTAGACTAGTCGAGGGTTTACATCAGAAATGTCAATGGTAACCGATGTAAATTACGTTGTTATAACAAGTCAGAAAATTTGTAAAGTCAGAAAAATTCAGAAAAATTCCCAAGTGTTTGGACCTGTGCAGCTCTCCAACCAGGCGAGCTGCACTAGGTCGCCCACTGCTCAAGGGAACTCGCCAAGCCCAGCTCGCCCAAGTGCTCAAAACCCATAGTGCGCAACGATCAAGGTCCCAAGCGTTGTAATTAAATAGCTCGAAGGCAAAGGCCAAAGTGCCCAAGGTCGCGAAGGTACCCTTCTTAAAGGGTTGCTAAGCACCAACTGCCATAAGTTAGAAAAATTTGCGAAAAAGATAAAAAAACATCTAAGGCAAGGTTCATGAAACCCAATAGCCCAACGTGAATCAATCGAAGTGCAGTTCGCCGCCCTAAGTGGTCTAAGACGAATAATTCGCGGCTCTAAGTGGCGTAAGACAAAGAATACGCACTCTCAAAATAGAGGTACAATTCGTAGTCGTAAGTGACGTAAAACGAACGATTCGCTTCTCAAAGTAGAATAAGACGAACAATTATGTACCAGAAAAATAAACAAGAACGAGCTATTTAAAAATTATAATGTAAAAGCGCAAAGACGTAAGTGAAAAGAGTTGGACAAAAAATGCTCGGTTTCTATTCAAAAGACACTTAGGAAATTTTCAAGGCAAAAATACTTGAAAATTCCTAAGTGTTCGAAGTATTGCTAGCCACAAAGGCCGACTAGCTAGCCGTCTTTGAACTACAAAAAAGCTCCTTCTGGGCGAGCTGCACGTGCCCGACGAGCTGCATCTACTTAAACCAAAACAAAAGACTACAAAAATAGAGCTCCTTCTAGGCGAGCTATGGAGCCTGGCGACCTACTACAAGTCGGGAAATAAAAAGGCTAATCTAAGTAAGCAAGAAAAAGCTCAAGCTTCCGGGGCATCAGCAGGCACCTCGCCGGAGACAAGGGCGACAGGGTCGGAAGGGAGAGCGAGCTCGGTCTCAGAAGTGATATTCCCAGTGAGCCCGCCAGTGTCGAGCTCACTGATGGTGAGCATCGCATCCCCGAGGGCCTCCTGCATCTGCTCCATCATCGGCGGGACCTCGCCTCCAGCACCCCCCTCGGCATCCTCGGCTTCCTGGGCAAGATCGGCGGTCAGGAACTGCTTCGTCTGAATGATGTTGAACTTTTGACGAGCAGCGTTAAGATTGATCCCGTAGCCAGCGAGGTCCCCGATGTTCAGCTCCGTGCCGGGGGTGATCGTAGACTTCTCCAGGCAATCCTCAAACTCGCTGACAAGGGCCTCCCACTCACTATCATTGTTGATCCGCGCCCATTGGAAGGAGCGGATAACTTCAGAAAAACAAAGGACATAGCCCTTGTCAGTGGCGATCACCTCGGTGAGCTCCAGTGCCTCGGGCGTGATGGCGGCATCTGAGCGGCCCCAGAGCTCGGCGACCTCTAAAGCTTTCGCGGCGACCTCCTCCCTCAACTTCATGCATTCCTCCAAGTTTCCCCGGTTTTGATCCCGGAGAATCTTCACCTCCTCCTGAACAAGGGCGAGCTCCTTGTCTTTGGAAGCAAGCTGCTGGCGGGCTCGCTCAAGCTCGGCCTGCTGTTGACGGAGGTCGTCCTGGAGCTTCTCCGCCTTTTTAACGACGAGCTGCTCTGTCTCCAGTGAAGCCTTCGCCTTGTCCTCCATCCACGCGAGCTCTTCGAGGGCCCTCTTCCGCTCATCGCCCACCTTGTTGAGCGCCTTCCTCGCATCGTGGCGAGCTTTATCCGCGGCTGTAATTTCATCAATGACGAGCTGGGCCGCCGCCATTGCTGCACAAGCTTAATGCATCGCCAACCTCGCCTTGTCGGCGGGCTTTTGTCTCTCAATCATGGTGAGCTCCGAGGCGGAGAGGTACTTACGGGCCTCGGTGAATATCCGGTGAGCTGACCCCTCCGGAAGATCCCTCGGCGAGCTCAGGGCCTTACATCGCTCGGCTGTGTGAAGAGACTCGGGTCGCAGCGGAAGCTCGGCGGGAGTATACCTACACAAGCTCGAATCAGTTAGCAAAAATCGTGAAAGTTACAATGGCTTCCAACTTCAAAAAGAGCTCGCCCACTTACCCAAACCTATCAGGGTTGAGCCCGAGGAGGGTATCATCCCGGATAGGGACCCCGTAGGGAGACGGTGGGGGCGCGCTCTGTGGAGTTGGAGGCGCTTGTGAAGAATGGGTCACGAGAGCTCGCCCTGACCCCGCTTGAGTTGATCTAGAGCCCCCTCGGCCGCTATGCTCGACGGAGCCACCCTCAGTCCTGGCCCGCTTGTTGGAGCGATCTTCTTCCTAGCTCACTCGTGAACCATCTCCCCGGTGGAGAGTCCACTTCGTCTGGTGGGGTGGAGGGGGCTGGGTGCCCCGTTCAAGGTTGGAACCCCGGCCCGTCCCTTTCTTGGTGCCAGCGACCTTCTCCTTTGTAGGGGGAGGCACCGAGGTCCTCTGTGAGCCAGAGCCCCCAGCTTTATCAGCAGCTTTGGCGAGCTCTAGCTTTTTAGTTGCGTCCAGAACGGCTCCTGAGGGAATGCCTTCCCTTCCCGGGTGAGGTTTGCCCATCTTCAGCTGCCGAGCTAAAAAGTGGTAAGCTTCAGGAACTTCAATAGGAGGGAGCTCGGCAGCGGGATCCACACTTGCAAGATAGGTGATTAGCAATCCGGTGAGCTCAACATACGAGATGGCGAGCTATGTAGACTTCAGAGTTGAAGAAATTAAAACCTTGAGCAGCGAGGTGGTGTGGCGAGGTGATGAGGTCGGCGAGCCTGCGGCAATGGTGTTGGCACAAATGCTCGACCTCGCGATCTTTCTTTTCTCGCAGGCAACACACTGTCCGCACAAACTCGAAGCCAACTGAAATCTCCGGCTTCCCACGACTCGACCTGTGATGCTTCAAACCTGCAAAAAGGTAGATTAGATTAGAAATCTAATCCAACGCACACACACTAAAGTACGCCACCTACAGCTCGCCTCCCCATAATTCTCGAGAGTAGGAATGCGCCCTCCGCGGCCATTGGAAGCTCGCCAGTCTCCTCCAATAAAGAAGAACTGCTCTTTCCAGTCTCGGACTTTATTTGGGAGGTCGCCCAAATAATTATCCCCCGGGCGAGCTTGGAAAGAGTAGTACCCTTTCCCCTCCCTTACTTGCCGGATCATGTTGAAGAGTTCGCGGATCTCCGCCGTGTTTAATCGATTTTCATAGCCCTCGAGGCCAAAGACGGTCAGAGCTGCAACAGGTTACTCCATGCGTTCGGAGTGAGCTGTGTAATGGCGAGGTTCGTGTCCGCCAGAAACTGCCCGATGATGGGGTGCAGGGGCAGAGTGAGCCCGGCCTTCAGAGTGTGATAATTAATAGCTGTGAGTCCGGCAGGAGGGAGGTCGGCTCGCTCTTTCTCCTCAGCGGCGTACATAAAGATATCCAGTGGAATACGGAACCGCTTCCGAATGTCCGGGAGGGCATACTCACTGACGATGCTCTCCACACCGTTTGCCTTGAGGTCGGATTCGCCAGTGGCCTTGCGAATTGGAGCTCGCCGGGGCAAAGAGAAGCCCACCTCGTGGGCCCTCACGTATTCCCTCTAGTCGAAGTCATGCACGACGTCGGCGGGGATTTGGTGTTCCGGAAGTTTGGGGAAAGGAAAGTCAATAAAACGAAGGTATTCATAGGTGACCTCCGTTCCCATATCCTCGCCGACCTCCTGATCAACCTCGCGGGCTAGCTCGCTAGCAATGTTGCCGGCCCCGGCCTCGGCGACCTCCTCTTGAGCTTCGGTCTCGGCGACCTCTTCTTCGTCCGGGGCCGTGGCTCCTCCGGAAGCTCGCTCAGAGTAGTCCCAGAGCTCGCGGAGCGGGGAATGCTCGCCAGAGTTAGTAACCCGCTCGCCAGTCAGAACGAACTGATCTCAGGAGTTCGCCACTGTCCGGGAGAGTTTCAGAGCTCGCCCCAGAGCCCGAGAAGATAACCACAGGTGTCGCTCGAGGACTTGGACGGTCATCAGCCATTGGTTCCTTTCCCAAATCACGGTTCAAAATAGTGCAGCTCGGGGAGTTCTCAGACATGGTAGAGGCATCGCCGAAAAGGTTCGGTTTTCAAATCCAAGAAACGGCCAAAAATCCGAAAAGAACTTGAAAGAAAAGAAGAAGGAAAATCTGGATTTCTACCTTGGGGAATGCTCGGAGACACATCGGGAGCAAGGGAACAATCGCCAGAAATGCGCTCGGAGAAGTGAAGAAGCAAAGTGAGAAATGATCTTGGTTTCGCCTATTTATGGACATGGGGCGCGAGCTCGAATTTCCTAAAAGACCAGGGACCTTTTTGCAAGGAATTTGAAAAGTTGTCATTATGGGAGCGGGAAACGACACCAATAAAGACGTGCACGACGCCTCGGACTCCACCCACATCGGCTCGGGAGACTGCCTCGCAGGAGCTCGTCTGAGAGCTCGCATGCCAGCTCGCCTGCACATGTCATGAGTCATGATGTAGGCGAGCTGGGGGGCAATTGTTGATGGGCGAGCTACCCGAGGCGATTTAGGGGATCAGGAGGCCCAACATCTGGGATGTCGCCCATGAGCTCGCCAGGGTGCCGACCTCCGAGACATCACCCGTTATACAATGCCGAGAGCACCAAGGCGTCAGAGCTCGCCCAAGTGTTCACGTCAGAGCTCGCCCATGAGCTCGCCTGTTAGTCATTAGAACCCCGATGGTGCGCTCTTTTTCCCTCCGTCCGGTTTATCCACAAGGGTGGTTTACGGCGAGGTTTTTAATGAGGCCCATCTAGTCTAAGGCATTGTAGTAGGATGAGGCACGATGTAGAGAGCAGTGTAAGGAACAAGGACGAAGGTTACGGACCTTCGTCAACACCGGAAGCCAAATAGGCTCGTAAGGTGCCGTCTCACACTCGCCCATCTATAAATAAGATATCTCTTGTACTATTCACACAATTCTAATACATTCCCTACATTATACTCTCTCTCTAAACTCTCATTCTCTCTCTCTACATTATCCAAGAACACAATATTATTGTTTGGTAGAATTAATCCGACATAGAGCCACATAAACGAACACGATTAGTAAATTCTATCAACAACAGTGTCTGCATGCTTTACAATCTTGCAAATGAACCTTCTCATTTCATTCTTCTGTTTTGGTTTTTCTTGTGAATGTAATTGCATTTATTTACTTTTAATTTAATTTTTACTATTTTCTTCAGAATATCGTTTCATGTCATAGACTCATAGTCATAATGATGCATTAATGATGTCACTACTTTGGACACATTTTTTAAATTGCAGTAACTGAAGTAATTTGATGAAAGATTAATATGTGCAGTCCATTTGAATACAGTTATTTGGTTAGACCATATCTCAAAAGACAACCATTGTTAGATGTTGAGATATGTGACTTAACAGTAATGAATCCAATAAATACAACATTTTCAATTACATTAATAAAATATAGCTAGTTGAGTTGGGCGTAAAAAGTGATATTTTATAGAAAGTCTCGAGTTCAAATTCTCACTTTTGCAATTTTTTTAAATTAAAAACTTATTCATAGAAATTGATAAGTAATTTATTTTGAAATTTAATAGTAGAATTTTCTTGTCTTAATTGGTTGATGTTTTTTTAAAATAATAAATTGGAGATTGTGGGTTCAAATCTTGACTTTATTGTCTTAATTGGTTGATGTTTTTTTAAACTAATGAATTGGATTGTGGGTTCAAATCTTGACTTATATATATTGTTGTATTTTTTTTTAAAAAAATTATTGTGATTTTTTTTTTTATTTCCCCACTAATGTGTATAATAGTGACGAATTTACATTTTATCACTAAATTATTACCACTCACAATTTATTCAAATGATAAAATTTAAATTAATCACATTTGTGTAATAAATAATGACTAAATTCATTGTCGCCAATTTTTTTTTTACAAAATTTGTGACATTCTTTTGTGAAAAGTTACAAATGGTTATTACTTATCACTATTATAAATACTAGTTTTTGCCCATGCAATGCACATGTCTTTTGCAAATTTTTTTTTTTTTTTTGTTGTTAATGAAATCTTCGCAAAACAAGTTTTCATGTGGCTTTTTAATCGGATTTCACTAATAGTGCATAAAATCAAGCTTACTGGAATTGTTAAACACAAATTCTGGAAAGATTTCGGCAGAACTTTGCTAAGGCAGCGAAAACTTGTCTTTAATTCTGAAAAATGGTCTATTTATAGGCAAATACACAAACAGGTGGTGGCAGGGACCTTGCCACGCTTTACAGGAAGCTTACATGTGTCCCTTACGTGTTAAATGAGATAAATACAACAAGAAATTGGCCAAAAATGGTGAAAACATCATTCTGGCGATCAAGTATAAAGGCGGCGAGCAGTTGGTTGTAAGCATCATAGGAGGCGAGCAGCAGGTTGGGCGAGCAGGTGAGGCGAGCAGGTTGGTTCCAGCTGCATCTTGGCTTCATCATTATGATCTTATTTTCTTGGATTAATTCTTCTTGAGACACGTCATCCAGGATTTTGTTAATTACTTCCTGAACACTCGGATTAACTTATTTCATCAACAGTTGCCCCTAGCTTAATGTTTGTTTATACCATCAAGTGGATAACAATTATCAAACTATCTGGATTTTATAAGAGTCCTTCGTTGTTGGGAAGTAATATCAATCTTGATATAACCTGCGAACATTGGGATGATGGATATACTGAAAATTAACTTGGCCTCATTAAAAACCTAGCCATAAACCACCCTTGTGGATCAACTGGTCGTAGGAAAAAAGAGTTACCGAGGTACTCTTTCAAATATCCATGCCCAAATGTCGTTGAATATCCAAAATCGGGTCACCATGTGTTGAAATGGCTAAAATTGGCGATCAGCTACAAAGATCATGATGAGGCGAGCAGCCCATGATGTGAGGGAGCGAGCAGGTGATGGGGCGAGCAGCTGAGCTGCTCGCCGCCTCTGGTGGCATGCCTCGCACAGAATTCGAACAGTCGCCTTATTCCGTGCGCCACCTTTTTAAACTTTTCAAATCTTTGCATTTTGACCCCCGAAATTTCGCAAATAAGGGCCTGCCTCATTTCCTTATAAATACGCAATTTCATCTTCATTCGGATTCTTTCCTTACTTCACTTCCAAATTTGAGAGATTTCCGGCGATCGTTCATTGCATTTTTCTTCGTGCAATCCGTTCATCAAGGTAGACTTTCCAGATTCTTCTATATTTCTCTACTTCTTTTGTTTTTTCTTTTTAGTTTTGATTGAAGTCGATCAAAACTTGGATCCTTCGAAAATCATTCTCGCCGGAAAATGTTCGTCCTTAGTGTTCTTTGTCAACAGTTATCAAATACGGGTTTAGTTGAGTTGATTGACGATTGTTTCTAGACAATCTTGGTTTTTCGTTGGAATTTTTCTGGTATTTGGAGCTTCTCACCAGAATCAATGGCCAACTCTACCTCTTCGAGCGACTTGCCGCAGCAAAACCCTGAAAAACAACCTATGGTTGAGTCCCCGTTGCACGACTTGTGGAACGGAATCTCAGAATTTGGATCGGTCCGTTCAAGAGAGGAGGTGAGCAGCTAAAATGGACGCTGAACAAGCTGCTCGCCTCCAGGATGAAGCTCAAAGAGCTGCTCGCCCCTCTGGAGAAGCTGCTGCTCGCCGCCCTGATGAAGGTCATGGAGCTACTCGTCCCCCCTCTGAGGGAGCTGCTCGCCACGGGGAGCGAGCAGGTGCAGCTCATCGCCCTCTCGCCCAAGGAGCTGATCGCCGCCTGAAGCAAAGGGTTGTTCGCCCCACTGGTAGAGGAGCTGCTCTCTCCAGGCGAGCAGGTGGAGCTGCTCGCCACTAGCCTTCCGAGAGAGATTTGCGAGCTGCTCGTCGTGCACAAGCCGTCCGTCATGGCCAAACTGCTCGTACTCCTCTGGCCAAGAGAAGATTACTCCTTATTGACAAAGACACTGATGATGAGGAGACCGAGTTTGATGTCCATTCGATTTTCCATGATGTGTTTGGGACGAGTTCAGAGTCTTCCGGACCTGACGCTGAGGATGTTAGCTCTGTCCGACTGGTCCCAGAAGCTCGCGATCAGACCGTTGATGTTCCTAAAGTGGCGGGTAATACCGACTCTGATATTGGAGAAGGTTTTGAGTTGGGGAACGAGCCGGGATAGGCCGACATTTGGAGGGAGTTGACTCAGATTTATCAACCTCCGGCACAAGTGCTTGTAGAGAGAATACCGGAGGGGGTCGCTCATGACTTCAACTGGCTGGTTTACATTGATCAATACCGGGATCAATTTATCAGGCCTCGACTTCGTCCCGTTCCATATGTTGAGACGAGGTATGAGGTGACTCGTCCTGAAAGCCTACTGTTAGAGGATGATTTAACGACTATACGGGACGAGTATCAGATCTCGCTTGACATCCATATGCATGTCCCGCGTGATTGCAAGCGAGCTGACCAGCCCCCACCGGGTTGTACTGCAATGAATGTTGATATTTGATTAGCGTTTAAATATGCATATATTTTATCTATTTTGTGTACTATAATGTATTGTTTAGCGTATTTATATATAATTTCATATTTTCCAATTAGTTATAAGTATTTGTGTTTTCTATATAAATAAGAGATGTATGTATAATTCAACCTGACCATTATGTCTATTGTATATTGTTGAGGTCTTAAGTGGAGTTATACTTATCCAAATTTTATGATATTGAACACCTAAGACAATGTACTAAATACTTAAGACATTTTACTGATCCAATTTTACAAGTTTGGATTGTATTTGTACTCAAAAGTGAAGACTCCATTTCTGTCCAATGTTTGGACTGAAAACACATTTTCGTATTTGCACAATATCTGGAGCCTCACTAATCCAATTGAACCAATTCCAGTTGTATTTGATCACTAATTCGTTGCTCTACAGCTTGTCTTCAGGACTCAAGTGTCAAAAGTTCCGGATTCAATGGTCAAAATGACAATCAATGCAAGGGCTTCAGAATTCCGCCATCTCAGGGCACATGTTGGGAAACAATTCACGATAATTCACACAAAATTCCAATTTACACAAGACCAAATCCATTGGTTAGCCAAGAAATTTATCAAAACAGTAAAAATATTAAAGGCGTTGATTTTGTGCAAGCTGAGATATCTGCTTTTCAAAAGACCACCATAAATACGCGAAGAAAAACAATCCAGTTTTACCAACTTCACTATTCTGGTCATAACTCACAATCTAGAGATCCTATTTTTGAGATCTTAGACTCCTTGGAAAGCTAATACAACGGTCTACAACTTTCATTCAGAAGTAAAGATGAAATTCGGACGGAAAGGGCAATTAAATTACTGATCTTTACAGGCCATGTGAATTGGTTCCTAAAGTCTCCATGATTCACTATTTGGAGGCCTATATAAAGAGCCCTTTAGCAACCCTTGAAGGCATCCCATTTTCCTTGTAATCCTTCTACCTTAGTCTAGTATCTCTCTTAGAAATATGAGTTCTTATTGTATTAGT
>JAPKLY010002379.1:12857-25704 GCA_026898435.1 Prunella vulgaris | reverse complement strand
TGTTGAAGGCATTGTCACAAGCTTCATCCCACTTGAATGGATTGCCTTTCTTCATGAGGTGGCTGAATGGTTGACATCTGCCCGCCAAGTTCGAAATAAATCTTCTCAAGTAAGCCAGCTTTCCTTGCAAGCTCTTGAGCTCACTGATGTTGCGAGGCTTTGGCATCTTCAAAATTGCATCAATCTTCGCCTGCTCACTTTCTATGCCTTTACTTCGGACAATGATGCCGAGAAATTTTCCTGAGAAGACTCCGAAGGCGCATTTCAATGGATTCATCCTCAACTGATATTGTCTGAGTCGTTCAAAGACTCGCCTCAAGTCTTGCAGATGATCACTCCGCTTTTTAGACTTTACCACCAAGTCATCCACATAGCATTCGGTGCTTTTATGGAGCATGTCATCAAATATCTTCTGCATTGCTCTTTGATATGTTGCACCAACATTCTTCAACCCGAAGGGCATCACTTTGTAGCAGTAGATCCCTTTTGGAGTGCGGAACGCAGTGAGTTCTTCATCGCTTGGAGACATGCGGATTTGGTTATAACCTGACATTCCATCCATAAAGGATAAAGCTTCGTGGCCTGTAGTCGCATCAATCATGAGTTCTGGAATGGGCAAGGGAAAGTCATCCTTGGGGCAAGCAAGGTTGAGATCTCTGAAGTCAACACAAACTCGGAGTTGGCCATTCTTCTTCTGTACCGGGACAATACTAGAGATCCACTCTGGATACTTCACTTCTCTGATGAATCCGACTTCAATCAGCTTGTTGATTTCATTTTCGATCAATGGAATGATCTCGGGCCGGAATCGACGTTGATCCTGCTTGACAGGTCGAATCCCCTTCTTGACTGATAACTGGTGAACAGCAACTTTGGGGTCTAATCCGGGCATCTCTTTGTAGGTCCATGCGAACACGTCCCTGAATTCTTTCAAGAGCTTTATGTATGCCTCTTCTTCCTCTTTAGTCAGCAAGGCACTTATGAATGTTGGTCGAGGATCGCTTTCATCTCCCAAGTTGACCTCTTTCAATTTATCAACAGTGGCTTTAACACCTTCCTCGAACTCTGGAGGAGCATCTTCGGCATCTTCTTCAACTGGAAAGGCTTCATCAGAGATAGTGATGTGGTTCACAGATGCACTATCTTCCCTGACTTCTTCTCGACGTTCATAAACAATAGTCTGCCTCATTCGACCATCTCTTCCTCTAACGAGGATCGTCCTCATATTTCCGGTGTCTTCAGAGATAATTCTTTGTCTAACCATTGAGGTAATTCTACTTTGCATGGCTCTGTTTCTTTCAACTTCTTCAAAGGCCGGCTGTTGGACAACATGAGAGACTACAAAATTTGAAGCTACGCTTTCTCTATCATCATCTTCCTCTCGGGTGTAGATGATCGTCTGCCACTTTGCTTTCAAAATTCTTCCGCAAGACACATTCAAGATTATCTTTCGCCTCATGCGAGATGGAATTAGGCTTTGAATCTTGTGATAGTGAGGAGGTTTGGCAATCTTCTTTCCCCATCGGTTGTTCTTCCACTGTGGTCCCAATCTCTCGAAGACAGAGACTCTTTTTATTTTCCTTCCGTCCTTGTCAAAGACATCTTCAGTTGACGAAAGTTCACCATCAGTGATGTTTAATGTGTTGGCACTCGCTCTTTTGATAGCGATGCGAATTGGGGCTGGTGCTTCATATCCAAGACCGGCTCTATTATTCTTGGCAGGAATATGCATACTCTTCCTTATCGACTTTTGAGCAGCTTTATCTTCCTTCATCGTTGCTTTTGCAGCTCCATGAGATGAACTCTTCAATGCTGAGATCTCTTGAGATTTGTATCCAGCTTGTACTAATAGTTTGAAAGCTTGAGGACCATAAGACCTTGACATGAGGGCCTCGGCAATTTCTCCATGCTCTGTCTTAGCTCCAAGAACAGGACGCGTGAATTCTTTAAGCGGCTGTGGAGATGGCTTTGTCAAATCCAGCTTGGTAAGAGGCAGTGTTAGCTCTTCAAGTGCTTCATCACTGTCAACATGTTTCTTTCCTTTGTCTGGATGGAATGACATCGCATCTTTACTGCCCCCTGCGGCTTGAGCATCTTTTGCAACCTCATGAGGTAATTCTTCTTCTTCAACTTGGGTAGTACGCTTGAGATAATACTTGGCATCGGAGAAGTAAGATTCAGCATCAGTGAAGGGCTTCGCATCACCAAATACTCGCTTCACATCACCATCTCTGCAATACTTGAAGCACTGATGCATTGTGGAAGGTATAACGCCATTCTCATGAAGCCACGGATGTCCTAGCAGCATATTGTACGACGTCCTTGCATCAATAACATTGAAGAGGACGGTTGAAACCATTTCATCAATCAATAGTTCTAACGTCATCGTGCCAAGAGCTCGTTGTCCCTCTTGGTTGAATCCTTGAATCATCAAACGACTTTTGCCCATCTCATCGGCTGTGATGCCCAACTTCTTCATCATCCTCCAAGGTAGGAGGTTTACTCCTGATCCACCATCGACCAACATCCGGTTAACTTTTTGTCCCCTCGTGTATCCAGTCACGAACAGCGGACGGTTGTGCGGTTGTGAGCCCAGCAATAAGTCTTCGTCTGTGAAGCTCATCGTCATAGCGCAATCAGCAGTTACATTTTCTTTGGGTGGACGGTTTTCACTTGTGCCCACTATGTGACAAGTCACATAATCACAATCATCATTTTCAGCAGTGATGAAATTTGAAGCAGCTTCCTCATCAAGCAGAATCTTTCCTTGCTCGACTAACTGCATGACTTTGTCTTTGAAGACAAAGCAATCATGGATTGGATGACCCACCAGTCTGTGGTACTTGCAGTATTTGGGATCATTGACATGTCCAGCTTCATCTGGCCGCTTCATTTCTGGGAGTTCGATGAGCTTATCCTTCATCAAATCATCGAAAATTCCTGAGACGTCAGTGTCTAGGAATGGATATTGTCTTTGCTGCATTTCTTTCAAGGTCGGCTTCCTTTGTCTTTCTGGAACAGGATCAACTGTTTTCCCCTTATCAGCTCGGACTTCTTTGTTTCTTTGGGTTTTGACGGGCTTTGGGCTTGTCTGCATGACTTCTTTGTGTGATGCTTTGACAAATGTTCTGCCCCCTTTCTTAGCCTCCGGCTTTTCTCTAAACCTTCGCTGTTCATGAGTTGGTGGCCCACCTGATCCGGCTGCTGCCATGCTCAACTCCATATCATGAGCTCGAGTTGCCAATTCTTCGAAGGTTCTTGGCTGGATCCCTTGCAAGATATATCGGAGACCCCATCGCATCCCTTGGGTGCACATCTCGATTGCAGACGCTTCAGATAGTCTGTCCTTGCAGTTGAGGCTGAGATTCCTCCAACGGTTGATATAGTCAATGACAGGCTCATCCTTCCATTGACGTGTGTTCGTCAGCTCGATCATGCTAACGGTCCTCCTTGTGCTGTAGAAGCGGTTGAGGAACTCGTGCTCCATTTGGTTCCAACTGTTGATGGAGTTAGCTTCCAAATCTGTGTACCAGTCGAAGGCATTGTCTTTGAGGGAGCGGACGAACTACTTCACAAGGTGATCGCCATATGTCCCGGCATTGTTGCAAGTCTCGACAAAGTGAGCGACATGCTGCTTCGGGTTACCTTTGCCATCGAACTGTTGGAATTTTGGAGGTTGATAGCCGACTGGCATTCTCAAGCTGTTGATCCTTTCGGTATAAGGCTTGGCATAGCTGTGGCTTGACTTGGAGTCGTCTTCGAACTTCCCCTTGACTGTCTCCAAGATGAGTTCTTTGAGTTGATCGACTTGTATCCCTCCATCAGCTGATATCGGCAGCTCCCTAGCAGTGAGTTCAGTTTCAGCTGCTTGGTATTTGTTTGAAGTCTCCACTTCGTCACGGTCTTCAACTTGTTTTCCACGAGCGTGACTTGACTCAACACCATCTACTTTGCTAATCAGCTTAGCAATCGTAGAGTCTTGTTCTTTGACATGACTGGCAAGGCCTTCAACAGCTCTGAGCAGGCTTGACAGTTTCTCTTCAATGGTTGAAGTGTCCGCCATCATCACTGGAGCTGCTCCTGAAGTTGATGAGGAGTCTGACTGGGAGCGTGGAGTTGAACTTGCTGAATCAACTTCATCTTCCTTTATAGCACGGGGTGATCGATTCCCAACTGAAGAGTTGGTCTGCGAAGCGGCTTCAAACTCCAACTTCTTCGACACACTTCGAGTGACCACGTTGGCTTCGGCTGCCTTGGATAGAGTAACTCGGACATAGATCTTGCGTGCTGAAGACATGTTGAAGATGGTTGATGTAGACTTGAAGCTTTGAAGTCTTGAAGAGGAGAGATGAAAGGTAGAGCGATGTCCCACCGGGCGTGCCAAATTTGTGATAACAATTCTTGTGTAATAAAAAAATTTATTAACACTTGAAATTGAAATACAACAATTTTCTTGAATGTTGGGGTTCTTCTCTCTGACTTGGTCCTCTGATTCTCCTTCAACCTTGACTTAGCTTTTGGTCTTGACTTTGACTTGGCTTTGACTTGACTGGGCGCTGACTTTGACTTGAAACGCTTATCCAAGAATGAAACTGTCTTGATTTGGATCGAGCGAAGTCTTTGAAGAATTTGATGAAGAACGCTTCAGATTTAATGAAGAACGGCCTTCGAATCTTCAAGTCTTGATTTGAGCTGGAACACTGGATCGGAGGGGTCTTGGACCTTGATCTCTGATCGGAGTGCGTTTGTGGATGAACTTGACGAAGAACACTTGAAGGCGGTGATGAACACTTAAAGTCTTCAAGTTGATCTTCAAGGTAGAAACGTCTGATCAGAGGGATTCACTCCTTGATTCTGGATCAAACTGTGTTTCTGGATGAATTTGAAGAAAAACAGTTGAAGATGGCGAAGAACGCTTGATGATCTTCAAGTTGTTCTTCAAGAAAAACGCCGGATCGGAAGGATGGAGGCCCTTAGTCTTGGATCGAACGTCGTTTCTTGAAGGATTTGACGAAGAACGGCTTGAACTTCGAAGAACGTCTTCAGATTTGGTGAAGAACACTTTGAATCTTCGAAGAATGGCTTGAATCTTCTTCTTAGCTCGCAGATTGCTCGTCGAGAGGATTGCTGCTTGCTTGTTCGTCTTTTATGCTTTTCGTTGTCTGAAAATGCATGAACTTCACCCCTATTTATAGGGTGGAGAGTGAAGAGTCTTCCATTCTTGCGCTGACACGTGGCGCACTCTGGTTGGCTGATGCTGATTTGATTGGCAGGATTACGAATCAACCATATTTAGCTTGATTGATTATCGCCGTCTTCATAAATAGGGCAAATCAGTCATTTATTGACATTTACGAGTACCGGGAGACTCGTAATTTAATAACGACTTGTACCGTGTACAATAAATATCAATTTATTATTTAATTAGAGAATTGATTTGATAAATCCTCAAAATTAAAATAATAATATATATTTGATATTTATTTATTTTATACACGTGTCATTATTTAATTGGGTAGCAAAATTCATTTGCTTACAAATGCCCCCTCGTGCTTTGTTCACTGTCATTTCTGGACTTGGAGTGAATGGAGCACGAAATCTTGATCATCGCTTGAACAGGAGAATTTGATATATATGGGCCGGCATAATTAATTTCTTTAGGCAATCCTTGGCCCAAGAAATTATTTGAGAGCTTTTAAATTAGACTTTCACTTATTTAAGCCCAATTCAATCTTTTTTTTTAAAGCCCATTTATTTGGTGAAGCCCAATAACCTCAGCAGCCTAAGTTATTTTCTTCATGGGTTTTAGTGATCAAGAAATCCATCCGTAATTCCAAATCTTTTGGTTGACCAAGATTCCATAGAATTTTTTTTTATTTGGTAGAAATCCAAATTTTAAGGCAAAAATCTAGGAAATTAGGAAATCAAACATAATTTGATTTTTTTCTTTCCTTTTCATCATATCAACATCATTTATAAGAATTCCTGCAAATTCTTTTTCTTTGACGTCTCCATTAAACATCAACAAGTTTTACAGCCGCAAATCTCTTTCAAAGGTAAACCCCTTTTTGTTACTGTCGTCTAGTTTTTTTTTCTACGCCTTCTTTTTCTCTTTCTTGGGTTTCTGTTCTTTTAATTTCTAGAAGAAAGTTTCCGGCGTCAATCGATTTCTGGCATAACAGAAACGTGAAGTTCAGAGGCAGAGTGCGTTCAGGTAGCGGTCGGCGAGATTTTAGTGTCGCGGTTTGCAGGCAGAGGCAAGTTGTGTGTTTTCTTGATTCAGCGGCGACTCTGGGATTTCTGGCAGCGGGTTCGTGGCCGGCTTCAGTATCAGATTCTCGCCATCGCGCGTGATTTGGGTGCTGAATCTGCGGAACATGAAGCATGAACTTAGTCTCCAGGCTTCAGCGGCGTGAATTGCAGCATAGTTCCCGGCGAATTTCCTGGGCTTCAGCGGCGTGATCTTGGGATTTGGGCGTGTTCTGTGATCGTCACGCTATGTTCACGGGGCATAATCGGCTGGGTATGCGTGATTTTCTGGCTGAGATCGGATTTTCAAGCTTACCCATTGATGTGCGCGTGAACTGCGATTGACGGCCAGAATCTCCGACAGTAATCACTTATCCGGCGGCATCATTTATGCTTGATTTTTTTTCGGCTGAGATCGGACACTACCAGGCTTCAATCGCGGTCCTTTCCGGCTGAGTTCAGAAACTGCCAGGCTTCAATCGCGGTCCTTTTCGGCTGAGTTCGGAAACTGCCAGGCTTCAAGACTTTCCGGCTGAATTTGGAACTTCTATCTTCCGACTGAGATCGGAATAGCGGGGCATGATTTCCTGGCGGAATAGGCGAATTTCCGGAGTGAGGACTTGATTGGCAAACTGATTTCAGATTTGCGCGTGATTCACGGCTGAAATAAGAGTCTGACCGCATTTGTCCATGGTGGAACTAATTTGGCAGATTAATCTTGGCGTGAAGATGAAATTTGATATATGGGCTTCTCAATTTGGGCTTCCTCGTAAATAACAAATGGCCCTGGATTTTTAGACTTAAAATCATAAATTGGACTTTTGGACTTAAAATCATAAGGGGTTTTAATTTAATCATGAATTGGATATTAAATTGACCCATTTATTCATGCTAAATAATTTATCTGGCCCAAATATATTTAAATAATCTTAGGCTTTGTAGAAACTGTATTTCTAGCCATCAAATTATTTAATTATGATTTTGCCCCCATAATTTTACCAATTTTGACCTTCATCTTTTGGTCTTTTGTTTTGTAGTCCTTTAGCTTCAAATTCCTCATCATGGTTCACTTCAAATCTTCCAAGCTTCCATCAGGAGTTCGCCACCTTATTATCCTCAATAATGAACATCAGCCATTGGATGAAGGGACCCACCTTCGTATTGAGAAGCCAGCGATTGGCAAATATGCAGACCGAGTACCAAAGACAAACAACGAATTTCACCTTGAAGATTGGTCTAAACAAGTCTCAATATCCAAGACATCAAAGGCATGGGTCTTACAAGCAGCCAACCATAAGGAACCTATTCCCAGCAATGTAGAGCCTCTACCAACATTAGGGCGGCACATCGTCATGGGCAAAGCAGGATGGGGCGGTCCTCTTTCATTTGCTGGAGAATTCCACTTTATTGGAGGCTACTGGGAATGGGCCGAGGATATTTTGAGCCGTTGCAGGAAGACTCTTCAAGCTGCCCAGATTTATGAAGCTGTCTTTGCATCACTTTTCACCTATAATTGCAGCTAGGAGCTTATCAAGGCTTTCTGTGAAGCATGGTGCCCTTCCACCAACACTCTTTTGACAAGCCTTGGAGAAATGTCCATATCACTTTGGGATCTTCATCACTGGATGGGACTTCCTTTGTCAGGCTACTTGTTCGACGAAGTCATGCCAGATGAAGTGGAGCTGCTGGATAGGACTGGAGATGGTGACTTTTACATTCCTCAGAGCTGTCAAGTCTTGTTTCATGCCTATCACCTCCTTCGAAGAAATGCACCAGAAGCCAAAGTATCTATCTCCCAGTGGATTGGATTTTGGTCGATCAAATCCTTGAAGTACGAACAACCACCTACTCGTGTTGAGATGAAGAAAACTTATCATCCAAAGTCAACTTGCAATCCTACTGGAAAGCTGAGTGAGTACAAGCCGTTTACTTTAGCTGAGCTGTTGGCATTCCAGAAGCTAGGCCTTGAGCGATGGAGACATGAAGAAATATATTTGGCTGCCTTTTTAGCTTGCTGGCTATGTACTTTCATCCTGTCCAATGAAGATGTGGATCAGATCAGACCAAGTACTTTCAAGATGGCATGTCTAATGGCCAAAGGTAAAGAGGTCGGGCTTGCTGTTCCAGTCTTAGCAAGCATCTATAGAGGCCTGAATTAGATTTCAAACAGACAAAACCCATCAGATGGACAATCAACCTTTCCGGTACACTTCGTATATGCTTGGCTAGCACACTACTTCAAGACGCACTACATGTCAAGCCGCAGACTAGGCATGCCTCCGATGGTACTTCATTCTGGGGAGAATGGTGCTCGATATTATGACCCAACCGAAGCTCGCAAGCGCATTCATAAGGCGGAACAAGTTACACTGACATGCCACCTTGCAAATGAACGTGTTGCATACTTTGACAATGGAGACGGACAGAAAGGCATATGGAACTACTTCATGACTCTTCGATCAAATTTTCTTCCGTTGAGGCAAGACGATCATTTCATTCTTGAACCTTACAGTCCACATCGATTCAGCCGCCAGTTTGGCTTCTATCAAGAATTGCTCGGGATGATGAAAGGAAGTGACAAGCGTGAGGGTACACTGATCAGAGGAGTTCATTGCTGGAGATGGTGCATTTGGCGCAGGACATTCTCCAATATATATTTTCCTGCTACTCCTCCGAATGTTCGAACATATTCCACTTCAGAGTATAAGAAATGGTGGAGACAAGTTCATGGCACGTACTTGGAGCACCATATTGATGACTTGGTCCGGTCAAAGCCCATTTTGGCACTGTCAAAGGAAGTGGTGGATGTAGATAATCTTACTTCTCGGGTTGTTCAAGAGAAAGTAACTTCACCTGGCCATACGATTCCATCTTCCAAAGATATCGAGCAGCTGCAGAAGCAAAAGAGGAAACCGACTGTTCAATAATCCACGAGTCAAAGCGAACGTGAAGATGTCAACTGGAAGCGTCAGAAGCGTAAGGAATCCTCCAAGGTTATTGAAGATATAGCTGACTCTGAAGCCTCTCGTCTAAGAAAGAAGGTATATCTTTTATCCTTAACTTGTATTTCCCTTTGATATCTTCTTATATTTCTCATTTTGCCTTTTTCAGACTGTTCATGAGATTCTTGGCACTGAAGAAGCTCAATCGGATGATGAAGTGTCTTCTCATTCTGTGACAGCATCAACGAGGCCTACTCAGACTCCTATGCTTGAGCCTCCTCGCAAGGATGGGACTTCTGTTTTTCATGGCGAAAGATTTATTGAAGACCATCAGCGGAATTATGTAGCTGCTTTGTGGAAGGACTTCATTGCCAAGATCATCAGGACTCCTATCAACATGCTGTCTTCCATGAAGGAGCAAGTGCCGCTTATATTGGAAGAGATGAAAAGGTTTGATCGAGTCGATTCTTTCGTCTTGAAGGGTGAGCTGGCAGCCTTACTCGACAAGGCTGATGCATATGATGCTGTGAGGTCGAAGTCTGCAGATGGCATGGACAAAGAAACTCTTGATCAGCGCTTGGAGGAGGCAAACAACCATCTTCATACTTGCAAGGTGAATGACGTAGGCATCCAGGAAGGTCGAAGCTACTCAAGCGGAGCTTGATGAACTGGAGAGAAAGAAGAAGATGCTTCTTTTGACACTGGAGCAAGACCAACAATCTGCTCGGAATGCTAAGGATGAAGCCCAGACCGCTGCAGCAATCGTTCGCACTATTGAGAAGACTCCAGTTCTTGAGGATACTGTAGTTGATGATTTGAAGAAGTGCAAGTCAAAATTGGAGACTGCTTTGAGGGAGATAAAGGATGTTGATCCTTTTGTTTAGTTCCACTTATGGTCGCTTTTTTTGCATTCTTTGTATTGAACTCCATTTTATCCTTATGAATGATCAGCTGCACTTTACTTTTGCCATTGCTTTTGCCGCTTTATCTTTCACACCGTCTTTATTGTTCAATATCTTTATTAAGTTTCAAAACTCAACAAGATAATTGAAACATGACTGGACTTAGAGACTTCTAAGTTGCCTACGTACCTCTATAAGAGGATCAAGCCATAACGTAGTTCAAAAGAAATCCCAATATGATTTGATTTGGGGGTTTGCCGTACACAGTTTATCCTCATGCGGGCCAGGAGAGACGTATACTTTTTACTACCATAGTCGCAGTAGGATGTAAATTATTTATCCACTTAAACATCTTTAGTGGGATAAGTTAACAGTTTTACCAAGTGTAATCATCTTTGGTGGTTTGTCGTTCACAGTTTAAGCTCGTGCGGACCAGGAGCAACTAGCAGTTTAAGCTCGTACGTAATGGAGCTATTTGCAGTTTAGGCTCGTGCTTGAAGGAGCAACTAACAGTTTAGGCTCGTGAGTCATGGAGCATACTTCAAACTTGTCTTTCACGCGTAATAGCGTTTGAAGAACTTTCCGTTGATGGGGCCGACGCTTATTCCATCTTCGGAGATCAACTTATAAGGACCATTTGTATAGACTTCGGTTACAACATAAGGGCCATCCCATCTGGGCAGGAATTTGTTACCAACCCGATGTGTTGTCACAATGGGCCTTCTTAGAGCAAGTACCAAGTCGCCAACTTGGAACGAATGCCTCTTCACCTTTTTATTGAACGTTCTGGCAAGCCGGGATTGATAGCACTCAAGTCTTTGCTGGGCTTCCAACCTCTTCTCATCCAAGGCTTCCAATTCAGCAAGACGCAGCCGTGCATTCTCTTCATCAGTCAACCCTTCTTGGATAGCCATCCTTAGAGACGGTATTTGCTTCTCCAAAGGAACAACGGCTTCAACACCATACACCAACGAGTATGGAGTAGCTTGAGTAGGAGTTCTGTACGTGGTCCGATATGCCCACAAGGCTTCGTTCATCCTTTCATGCCAGTCTCTCTTCGACTTCGACACAACCTTCTTCAACAAGTTGCAAAGAGTTTTATTAAAAGCTTCAGCAAGGCCGTTAGCAGCTGCGTTGTATGCGGAGGACTTCCGCTGCTTGAAGTTGAACTTCTCACAAAGTTTGTCGATATGACTGTTGGAGAAAGATCGCCCATTGTCGGTGAGGATGTAGCGCGGAACTCCGTATCGGTATATGATATTGACACGGATGAAGTCGGCAACATTTTCCTTCCTCACTTCCCTCAAAGGTACGGCTTCAGCCCATTTAGAGAAGTAATCGGTTGCAGCAAGGATGTAGAGATGACCACCAGAGGACTTTGTTAGCGGACCTACGACATCAAGACCCCAAGCATCAAATGGCCAAGAAGCAACTGTCGGGTGCAGAGGTTCAGGAGGCTGATGGATCACATTGGCATGGAACTGGCATGCTTGACATCTTTGAGCGTAACTCATGCAATCTTTCACCATTGTCGGCCAGTTGTAGCCCATCCTTTTTATCCGGTGATGCAGCTTTGGTCCGGACTGATGTGCACCGCATATTCCTGAGTGAGCTTCTTCCATTGCTTGAACAGCCTCTTCATCACCCAAACATCTTAGAAAAATTCCATCAAATGATCGTCTATAGAGAATGCCCTTGTAATAAATGAAGCGGGGAGCACGACGTCGAACATCAACTCTTTGTCGCGGATCTTGAGGAAGTTTCTCGTGTTGAAGATAATCAACCAAAGGTTGCCGCCAATCTTCCTTCTCTATCTCAAAGACTTCCACAACAAGATTCTCGTCTTCTTCATCATCATCATTGAAGATCGGTGGAATAACCCAATTCTTGCATACTGGGATGTGGATGTTTGCTTCGGGCATAGCTATGGTTGATGCCAACTTAGCAAGGGCGTCTGCTTGCTTGTTCTCGCCTCTTGGAATATGCTTGATCTCCACATCTCCAAGCCAATTTATCATTCTTCGGGCATAGTTGCAGTATGGAAGCAACTCTGGTTTCTTCACTTCATATATCCCGAGCAGTTGATTCACCACAAGCAAGGAGTCTCCATACACATTCAGGTGCAACTGCTTCACATCGACTGCCATCTCTAGTCCAAGTATGAGGGCTTGGTACTCAGCGACATTGTTGGAGCAATTTTGAGTCAAAGAGAAAGAGTATGGCAAGACATATCCTTCTGATGTGACAAACACCACTCCTGCACCGGCTCCCTCTCTATGTGAAGCGCCGTCAAAGTACATTTTCCATGGAAGAGAAGTTTCAACCGCCAAAACATCTTCGTCTGGGAGATCATCAGTCAGCTCCCATTCAGCGGGGATCGGGTGATCAGCTAAGAAGTCGGCAAGGACCTGTCCTTTTATAGCTTTCTGCGGCACATAGACAATCTCGAATTGCTGCAACTGAAGATACCATCTTGCAAGTCTATCAGAAAGAACTGGCTTGGACATGACAAACTTCAATGGATTTGCTTTGGAGATGAGTCGAACGGTATGAGCTTGGAAGTAGTGCTTCAACTTCTGAATCGCAAAGGTAAGCGCAAGACATATCTTCTCGATCGGCGAATAGTTCAGCTCATTTGGCACCATCGTTCTACTAAGATAATAGAGAGCATTCTCTTTGCCTTCATCATTTTCTTGTGCTAGCAAGGCCCCAACTGATCTTTCTTGGGCAGCTACATAGAGTATCAGCGGACGT
>JAPKLY010002379.1:0-12847 GCA_026898435.1 Prunella vulgaris | reverse complement strand
TGTTGAAGGCATTGTCACAAGCTTCATCCCACTTGAATGGATTGCCTTTCTTCATGAGGTGGCTGAATGGTTGACATCTGCCCGCCAAGTTCGAAATAAATCTTCTCAAGTAAGCCAGCTTTCCTTGCAAGCTCTTGAGCTCACTGATGTTGCGAGGCTTTGGCATCTTCAAAATTGCATCAATCTTCGCCTGCTCACTTTCTATGCCTTTACTTCGGACAATGATGCCGAGAAATTTTCCTGAGAAGACTCCGAAGGCGCATTTCAATGGATTCATCCTCAACTGATATTGTCTGAGTCGTTCAAAGACTCGCCTCAAGTCTTGCAGATGATCACTCCGCTTTTTAGACTTTACCACCAAGTCATCCACATAGCATTCGGTGCTTTTATGGAGCATGTCATCAAATATCTTCTGCATTGCTCTTTGATATGTTGCACCAACATTCTTCAACCCGAAGGGCATCACTTTGTAGCAGTAGATCCCTTTTGGAGTGCGGAACGCAGTGAGTTCTTCATCGCTTGGAGACATGCGGATTTGGTTATAACCTGACATTCCATCCATAAAGGATAAAGCTTCGTGGCCTGTAGTCGCATCAATCATGAGTTCTGGAATGGGCAAGGGAAAGTCATCCTTGGGGCAAGCAAGGTTGAGATCTCTGAAGTCAACACAAACTCGGAGTTGGCCATTCTTCTTCTGTACCGGGACAATACTAGAGATCCACTCTGGATACTTCACTTCTCTGATGAATCCGACTTCAATCAGCTTGTTGATTTCATTTTCGATCAATGGAATGATCTCGGGCCGGAATCGACGTTGATCCTGCTTGACAGGTCGAATCCCCTTCTTGACTGATAACTGGTGAACAGCAACTTTGGGGTCTAATCCGGGCATCTCTTTGTAGGTCCATGCGAACACGTCCCTGAATTCTTTCAAGAGCTTTATGTATGCCTCTTCTTCCTCTTTAGTCAGCAAGGCACTTATGAATGTTGGTCGAGGATCGCTTTCATCTCCCAAGTTGACCTCTTTCAATTTATCAACAGTGGCTTTAACACCTTCCTCGAACTCTGGAGGAGCATCTTCGGCATCTTCTTCAACTGGAAAGGCTTCATCAGAGATAGTGATGTGGTTCACAGATGCACTATCTTCCCTGACTTCTTCTCGACGTTCATAAACAATAGTCTGCCTCATTCGACCATCTCTTCCTCTAACGAGGATCGTCCTCATATTTCCGGTGTCTTCAGAGATAATTCTTTGTCTAACCATTGAGGTAATTCTACTTTGCATGGCTCTGTTTCTTTCAACTTCTTCAAAGGCCGGCTGTTGGACAACATGAGAGACTACAAAATTTGAAGCTACGCTTTCTCTATCATCATCTTCCTCTCGGGTGTAGATGATCGTCTGCCACTTTGCTTTCAAAATTCTTCCGCAAGACACATTCAAGATTATCTTTCGCCTCATGCGAGATGGAATTAGGCTTTGAATCTTGTGATAGTGAGGAGGTTTGGCAATCTTCTTTCCCCATCGGTTGTTCTTCCACTGTGGTCCCAATCTCTCGAAGACAGAGACTCTTTTTATTTTCCTTCCGTCCTTGTCAAAGACATCTTCAGTTGACGAAAGTTCACCATCAGTGATGTTTAATGTGTTGGCACTCGCTCTTTTGATAGCGATGCGAATTGGGGCTGGTGCTTCATATCCAAGACCGGCTCTATTATTCTTGGCAGGAATATGCATACTCTTCCTTATCGACTTTTGAGCAGCTTTATCTTCCTTCATCGTTGCTTTTGCAGCTCCATGAGATGAACTCTTCAATGCTGAGATCTCTTGAGATTTGTATCCAGCTTGTACTAATAGTTTGAAAGCTTGAGGACCATAAGACCTTGACATGAGGGCCTCGGCAATTTCTCCATGCTCTGTCTTAGCTCCAAGAACAGGACGCGTGAATTCTTTAAGCGGCTGTGGAGATGGCTTTGTCAAATCCAGCTTGGTAAGAGGCAGTGTTAGCTCTTCAAGTGCTTCATCACTGTCAACATGTTTCTTTCCTTTGTCTGGATGGAATGACATCGCATCTTTACTGCCCCCTGCGGCTTGAGCATCTTTTGCAACCTCATGAGGTAATTCTTCTTCTTCAACTTGGGTAGTACGCTTGAGATAATACTTGGCATCGGAGAAGTAAGATTCAGCATCAGTGAAGGGCTTCGCATCACCAAATACTCGCTTCACATCACCATCTCTGCAATACTTGAAGCACTGATGCATTGTGGAAGGTATAACGCCATTCTCATGAAGCCACGGATGTCCTAGCAGCATATTGTACGACGTCCTTGCATCAATAACATTGAAGAGGACGGTTGAAACCATTTCATCAATCAATAGTTCTAACGTCATCGTGCCAAGAGCTCGTTGTCCCTCTTGGTTGAATCCTTGAATCATCAAACGACTTTTGCCCATCTCATCGGCTGTGATGCCCAACTTCTTCATCATCCTCCAAGGTAGGAGGTTTACTCCTGATCCACCATCGACCAACATCCGGTTAACTTTTTGTCCCCTCGTGTATCCAGTCACGAACAGCGGACGGTTGTGCGGTTGTGAGCCCAGCAATAAGTCTTCGTCTGTGAAGCTCATCGTCATAGCGCAATCAGCAGTTACATTTTCTTTGGGTGGACGGTTTTCACTTGTGCCCACTATGTGACAAGTCACATAATCACAATCATCATTTTCAGCAGTGATGAAATTTGAAGCAGCTTCCTCATCAAGCAGAATCTTTCCTTGCTCGACTAACTGCATGACTTTGTCTTTGAAGACAAAGCAATCATGGATTGGATGACCCACCAGTCTGTGGTACTTGCAGTATTTGGGATCATTGACATGTCCAGCTTCATCTGGCCGCTTCATTTCTGGGAGTTCGATGAGCTTATCCTTCATCAAATCATCGAAAATTCCTGAGACGTCAGTGTCTAGGAATGGATATTGTCTTTGCTGCATTTCTTTCAAGGTCGGCTTCCTTTGTCTTTCTGGAACAGGATCAACTGTTTTCCCCTTATCAGCTCGGACTTCTTTGTTTCTTTGGGTTTTGACGGGCTTTGGGCTTGTCTGCATGACTTCTTTGTGTGATGCTTTGACAAATGTTCTGCCCCCTTTCTTAGCCTCCGGCTTTTCTCTAAACCTTCGCTGTTCATGAGTTGGTGGCCCACCTGATCCGGCTGCTGCCATGCTCAACTCCATATCATGAGCTCGAGTTGCCAATTCTTCGAAGGTTCTTGGCTGGATCCCTTGCAAGATATATCGGAGACCCCATCGCATCCCTTGGGTGCACATCTCGATTGCAGACGCTTCAGATAGTCTGTCCTTGCAGTTGAGGCTGAGATTCCTCCAACGGTTGATATAGTCAATGACAGGCTCATCCTTCCATTGACGTGTGTTCGTCAGCTCGATCATGCTAACGGTCCTCCTTGTGCTGTAGAAGCGGTTGAGGAACTCGTGCTCCATTTGGTTCCAACTGTTGATGGAGTTAGCTTCCAAATCTGTGTACCAGTCGAAGGCATTGTCTTTGAGGGAGCGGACGAACTACTTCACAAGGTGATCGCCATATGTCCCGGCATTGTTGCAAGTCTCGACAAAGTGAGCGACATGCTGCTTCGGGTTACCTTTGCCATCGAACTGTTGGAATTTTGGAGGTTGATAGCCGACTGGCATTCTCAAGCTGTTGATCCTTTCGGTATAAGGCTTGGCATAGCTGTGGCTTGACTTGGAGTCGTCTTCGAACTTCCCCTTGACTGTCTCCAAGATGAGTTCTTTGAGTTGATCGACTTGTATCCCTCCATCAGCTGATATCGGCAGCTCCCTAGCAGTGAGTTCAGTTTCAGCTGCTTGGTATTTGTTTGAAGTCTCCACTTCGTCACGGTCTTCAACTTGTTTTCCACGAGCGTGACTTGACTCAACACCATCTACTTTGCTAATCAGCTTAGCAATCGTAGAGTCTTGTTCTTTGACATGACTGGCAAGGCCTTCAACAGCTCTGAGCAGGCTTGACAGTTTCTCTTCAATGGTTGAAGTGTCCGCCATCATCACTGGAGCTGCTCCTGAAGTTGATGAGGAGTCTGACTGGGAGCGTGGAGTTGAACTTGCTGAATCAACTTCATCTTCCTTTATAGCACGGGGTGATCGATTCCCAACTGAAGAGTTGGTCTGCGAAGCGGCTTCAAACTCCAACTTCTTCGACACACTTCGAGTGACCACGTTGGCTTCGGCTGCCTTGGATAGAGTAACTCGGACATAGATCTTGCGTGCTGAAGACATGTTGAAGATGGTTGATGTAGACTTGAAGCTTTGAAGTCTTGAAGAGGAGAGATGAAAGGTAGAGCGATGTCCCACCGGGCGTGCCAAATTTGTGATAACAATTCTTGTGTAATAAAAAAATTTATTAACACTTGAAATTGAAATACAACAATTTTCTTGAATGTTGGGGTTCTTCTCTCTGACTTGGTCCTCTGATTCTCCTTCAACCTTGACTTAGCTTTTGGTCTTGACTTTGACTTGGCTTTGACTTGACTGGGCGCTGACTTTGACTTGAAACGCTTATCCAAGAATGAAACTGTCTTGATTTGGATCGAGCGAAGTCTTTGAAGAATTTGATGAAGAACGCTTCAGATTTAATGAAGAACGGCCTTCGAATCTTCAAGTCTTGATTTGAGCTGGAACACTGGATCGGAGGGGTCTTGGACCTTGATCTCTGATCGGAGTGCGTTTGTGGATGAACTTGACGAAGAACACTTGAAGGCGGTGATGAACACTTAAAGTCTTCAAGTTGATCTTCAAGGTAGAAACGTCTGATCAGAGGGATTCACTCCTTGATTCTGGATCAAACTGTGTTTCTGGATGAATTTGAAGAAAAACAGTTGAAGATGGCGAAGAACGCTTGATGATCTTCAAGTTGTTCTTCAAGAAAAACGCCGGATCGGAAGGATGGAGGCCCTTAGTCTTGGATCGAACGTCGTTTCTTGAAGGATTTGACGAAGAACGGCTTGAACTTCGAAGAACGTCTTCAGATTTGGTGAAGAACACTTTGAATCTTCGAAGAATGGCTTGAATCTTCTTCTTAGCTCGCAGATTGCTCGTCGAGAGGATTGCTGCTTGCTTGTTCGTCTTTTATGCTTTTCGTTGTCTGAAAATGCATGAACTTCACCCCTATTTATAGGGTGGAGAGTGAAGAGTCTTCCATTCTTGCGCTGACACGTGGCGCACTCTGGTTGGCTGATGCTGATTTGATTGGCAGGATTACGAATCAACCATATTTAGCTTGATTGATTATCGCCGTCTTCATAAATAGGGCAAATCAGTCATTTATTGACATTTACGAGTACCGGGAGACTCGTAATTTAATAACGACTTGTACCGTGTACAATAAATATCAATTTATTATTTAATTAGAGAATTGATTTGATAAATCCTCAAAATTAAAATAATAATATATATTTGATATTTATTTATTTTATACACGTGTCATTATTTAATTGGGTAGCAAAATTCATTTGCTTACAAATGCCCCCTCGTGCTTTGTTCACTGTCATTTCTGGACTTGGAGTGAATGGAGCACGAAATCTTGATCATCGCTTGAACAGGAGAATTTGATATATATGGGCCGGCATAATTAATTTCTTTAGGCAATCCTTGGCCCAAGAAATTATTTGAGAGCTTTTAAATTAGACTTTCACTTATTTAAGCCCAATTCAATCTTTTTTTTTAAAGCCCATTTATTTGGTGAAGCCCAATAACCTCAGCAGCCTAAGTTATTTTCTTCATGGGTTTTAGTGATCAAGAAATCCATCCGTAATTCCAAATCTTTTGGTTGACCAAGATTCCATAGAATTTTTTTTTATTTGGTAGAAATCCAAATTTTAAGGCAAAAATCTAGGAAATTAGGAAATCAAACATAATTTGATTTTTTTCTTTCCTTTTCATCATATCAACATCATTTATAAGAATTCCTGCAAATTCTTTTTCTTTGACGTCTCCATTAAACATCAACAAGTTTTACAGCCGCAAATCTCTTTCAAAGGTAAACCCCTTTTTGTTACTGTCGTCTAGTTTTTTTTTCTACGCCTTCTTTTTCTCTTTCTTGGGTTTCTGTTCTTTTAATTTCTAGAAGAAAGTTTCCGGCGTCAATCGATTTCTGGCATAACAGAAACGTGAAGTTCAGAGGCAGAGTGCGTTCAGGTAGCGGTCGGCGAGATTTTAGTGTCGCGGTTTGCAGGCAGAGGCAAGTTGTGTGTTTTCTTGATTCAGCGGCGACTCTGGGATTTCTGGCAGCGGGTTCGTGGCCGGCTTCAGTATCAGATTCTCGCCATCGCGCGTGATTTGGGTGCTGAATCTGCGGAACATGAAGCATGAACTTAGTCTCCAGGCTTCAGCGGCGTGAATTGCAGCATAGTTCCCGGCGAATTTCCTGGGCTTCAGCGGCGTGATCTTGGGATTTGGGCGTGTTCTGTGATCGTCACGCTATGTTCACGGGGCATAATCGGCTGGGTATGCGTGATTTTCTGGCTGAGATCGGATTTTCAAGCTTACCCATTGATGTGCGCGTGAACTGCGATTGACGGCCAGAATCTCCGACAGTAATCACTTATCCGGCGGCATCATTTATGCTTGATTTTTTTTCGGCTGAGATCGGACACTACCAGGCTTCAATCGCGGTCCTTTCCGGCTGAGTTCAGAAACTGCCAGGCTTCAATCGCGGTCCTTTTCGGCTGAGTTCGGAAACTGCCAGGCTTCAAGACTTTCCGGCTGAATTTGGAACTTCTATCTTCCGACTGAGATCGGAATAGCGGGGCATGATTTCCTGGCGGAATAGGCGAATTTCCGGAGTGAGGACTTGATTGGCAAACTGATTTCAGATTTGCGCGTGATTCACGGCTGAAATAAGAGTCTGACCGCATTTGTCCATGGTGGAACTAATTTGGCAGATTAATCTTGGCGTGAAGATGAAATTTGATATATGGGCTTCTCAATTTGGGCTTCCTCGTAAATAACAAATGGCCCTGGATTTTTAGACTTAAAATCATAAATTGGACTTTTGGACTTAAAATCATAAGGGGTTTTAATTTAATCATGAATTGGATATTAAATTGACCCATTTATTCATGCTAAATAATTTATCTGGCCCAAATATATTTAAATAATCTTAGGCTTTGTAGAAACTGTATTTCTAGCCATCAAATTATTTAATTATGATTTTGCCCCCATAATTTTACCAATTTTGACCTTCATCTTTTGGTCTTTTGTTTTGTAGTCCTTTAGCTTCAAATTCCTCATCATGGTTCACTTCAAATCTTCCAAGCTTCCATCAGGAGTTCGCCACCTTATTATCCTCAATAATGAACATCAGCCATTGGATGAAGGGACCCACCTTCGTATTGAGAAGCCAGCGATTGGCAAATATGCAGACCGAGTACCAAAGACAAACAACGAATTTCACCTTGAAGATTGGTCTAAACAAGTCTCAATATCCAAGACATCAAAGGCATGGGTCTTACAAGCAGCCAACCATAAGGAACCTATTCCCAGCAATGTAGAGCCTCTACCAACATTAGGGCGGCACATCGTCATGGGCAAAGCAGGATGGGGCGGTCCTCTTTCATTTGCTGGAGAATTCCACTTTATTGGAGGCTACTGGGAATGGGCCGAGGATATTTTGAGCCGTTGCAGGAAGACTCTTCAAGCTGCCCAGATTTATGAAGCTGTCTTTGCATCACTTTTCACCTATAATTGCAGCTAGGAGCTTATCAAGGCTTTCTGTGAAGCATGGTGCCCTTCCACCAACACTCTTTTGACAAGCCTTGGAGAAATGTCCATATCACTTTGGGATCTTCATCACTGGATGGGACTTCCTTTGTCAGGCTACTTGTTCGACGAAGTCATGCCAGATGAAGTGGAGCTGCTGGATAGGACTGGAGATGGTGACTTTTACATTCCTCAGAGCTGTCAAGTCTTGTTTCATGCCTATCACCTCCTTCGAAGAAATGCACCAGAAGCCAAAGTATCTATCTCCCAGTGGATTGGATTTTGGTCGATCAAATCCTTGAAGTACGAACAACCACCTACTCGTGTTGAGATGAAGAAAACTTATCATCCAAAGTCAACTTGCAATCCTACTGGAAAGCTGAGTGAGTACAAGCCGTTTACTTTAGCTGAGCTGTTGGCATTCCAGAAGCTAGGCCTTGAGCGATGGAGACATGAAGAAATATATTTGGCTGCCTTTTTAGCTTGCTGGCTATGTACTTTCATCCTGTCCAATGAAGATGTGGATCAGATCAGACCAAGTACTTTCAAGATGGCATGTCTAATGGCCAAAGGTAAAGAGGTCGGGCTTGCTGTTCCAGTCTTAGCAAGCATCTATAGAGGCCTGAATTAGATTTCAAACAGACAAAACCCATCAGATGGACAATCAACCTTTCCGGTACACTTCGTATATGCTTGGCTAGCACACTACTTCAAGACGCACTACATGTCAAGCCGCAGACTAGGCATGCCTCCGATGGTACTTCATTCTGGGGAGAATGGTGCTCGATATTATGACCCAACCGAAGCTCGCAAGCGCATTCATAAGGCGGAACAAGTTACACTGACATGCCACCTTGCAAATGAACGTGTTGCATACTTTGACAATGGAGACGGACAGAAAGGCATATGGAACTACTTCATGACTCTTCGATCAAATTTTCTTCCGTTGAGGCAAGACGATCATTTCATTCTTGAACCTTACAGTCCACATCGATTCAGCCGCCAGTTTGGCTTCTATCAAGAATTGCTCGGGATGATGAAAGGAAGTGACAAGCGTGAGGGTACACTGATCAGAGGAGTTCATTGCTGGAGATGGTGCATTTGGCGCAGGACATTCTCCAATATATATTTTCCTGCTACTCCTCCGAATGTTCGAACATATTCCACTTCAGAGTATAAGAAATGGTGGAGACAAGTTCATGGCACGTACTTGGAGCACCATATTGATGACTTGGTCCGGTCAAAGCCCATTTTGGCACTGTCAAAGGAAGTGGTGGATGTAGATAATCTTACTTCTCGGGTTGTTCAAGAGAAAGTAACTTCACCTGGCCATACGATTCCATCTTCCAAAGATATCGAGCAGCTGCAGAAGCAAAAGAGGAAACCGACTGTTCAATAATCCACGAGTCAAAGCGAACGTGAAGATGTCAACTGGAAGCGTCAGAAGCGTAAGGAATCCTCCAAGGTTATTGAAGATATAGCTGACTCTGAAGCCTCTCGTCTAAGAAAGAAGGTATATCTTTTATCCTTAACTTGTATTTCCCTTTGATATCTTCTTATATTTCTCATTTTGCCTTTTTCAGACTGTTCATGAGATTCTTGGCACTGAAGAAGCTCAATCGGATGATGAAGTGTCTTCTCATTCTGTGACAGCATCAACGAGGCCTACTCAGACTCCTATGCTTGAGCCTCCTCGCAAGGATGGGACTTCTGTTTTTCATGGCGAAAGATTTATTGAAGACCATCAGCGGAATTATGTAGCTGCTTTGTGGAAGGACTTCATTGCCAAGATCATCAGGACTCCTATCAACATGCTGTCTTCCATGAAGGAGCAAGTGCCGCTTATATTGGAAGAGATGAAAAGGTTTGATCGAGTCGATTCTTTCGTCTTGAAGGGTGAGCTGGCAGCCTTACTCGACAAGGCTGATGCATATGATGCTGTGAGGTCGAAGTCTGCAGATGGCATGGACAAAGAAACTCTTGATCAGCGCTTGGAGGAGGCAAACAACCATCTTCATACTTGCAAGGTGAATGACGTAGGCATCCAGGAAGGTCGAAGCTACTCAAGCGGAGCTTGATGAACTGGAGAGAAAGAAGAAGATGCTTCTTTTGACACTGGAGCAAGACCAACAATCTGCTCGGAATGCTAAGGATGAAGCCCAGACCGCTGCAGCAATCGTTCGCACTATTGAGAAGACTCCAGTTCTTGAGGATACTGTAGTTGATGATTTGAAGAAGTGCAAGTCAAAATTGGAGACTGCTTTGAGGGAGATAAAGGATGTTGATCCTTTTGTTTAGTTCCACTTATGGTCGCTTTTTTTGCATTCTTTGTATTGAACTCCATTTTATCCTTATGAATGATCAGCTGCACTTTACTTTTGCCATTGCTTTTGCCGCTTTATCTTTCACACCGTCTTTATTGTTCAATATCTTTATTAAGTTTCAAAACTCAACAAGATAATTGAAACATGACTGGACTTAGAGACTTCTAAGTTGCCTACGTACCTCTATAAGAGGATCAAGCCATAACGTAGTTCAAAAGAAATCCCAATATGATTTGATTTGGGGGTTTGCCGTACACAGTTTATCCTCATGCGGGCCAGGAGAGACGTATACTTTTTACTACCATAGTCGCAGTAGGATGTAAATTATTTATCCACTTAAACATCTTTAGTGGGATAAGTTAACAGTTTTACCAAGTGTAATCATCTTTGGTGGTTTGTCGTTCACAGTTTAAGCTCGTGCGGACCAGGAGCAACTAGCAGTTTAAGCTCGTACGTAATGGAGCTATTTGCAGTTTAGGCTCGTGCTTGAAGGAGCAACTAACAGTTTAGGCTCGTGAGTCATGGAGCATACTTCAAACTTGTCTTTCACGCGTAATAGCGTTTGAAGAACTTTCCGTTGATGGGGCCGACGCTTATTCCATCTTCGGAGATCAACTTATAAGGACCATTTGTATAGACTTCGGTTACAACATAAGGGCCATCCCATCTGGGCAGGAATTTGTTACCAACCCGATGTGTTGTCACAATGGGCCTTCTTAGAGCAAGTACCAAGTCGCCAACTTGGAACGAATGCCTCTTCACCTTTTTATTGAACGTTCTGGCAAGCCGGGATTGATAGCACTCAAGTCTTTGCTGGGCTTCCAACCTCTTCTCATCCAAGGCTTCCAATTCAGCAAGACGCAGCCGTGCATTCTCTTCATCAGTCAACCCTTCTTGGATAGCCATCCTTAGAGACGGTATTTGCTTCTCCAAAGGAACAACGGCTTCAACACCATACACCAACGAGTATGGAGTAGCTTGAGTAGGAGTTCTGTACGTGGTCCGATATGCCCACAAGGCTTCGTTCATCCTTTCATGCCAGTCTCTCTTCGACTTCGACACAACCTTCTTCAACAAGTTGCAAAGAGTTTTATTAAAAGCTTCAGCAAGGCCGTTAGCAGCTGCGTTGTATGCGGAGGACTTCCGCTGCTTGAAGTTGAACTTCTCACAAAGTTTGTCGATATGACTGTTGGAGAAAGATCGCCCATTGTCGGTGAGGATGTAGCGCGGAACTCCGTATCGGTATATGATATTGACACGGATGAAGTCGGCAACATTTTCCTTCCTCACTTCCCTCAAAGGTACGGCTTCAGCCCATTTAGAGAAGTAATCGGTTGCAGCAAGGATGTAGAGATGACCACCAGAGGACTTTGTTAGCGGACCTACGACATCAAGACCCCAAGCATCAAATGGCCAAGAAGCAACTGTCGGGTGCAGAGGTTCAGGAGGCTGATGGATCACATTGGCATGGAACTGGCATGCTTGACATCTTTGAGCGTAACTCATGCAATCTTTCACCATTGTCGGCCAGTTGTAGCCCATCCTTTTTATCCGGTGATGCAGCTTTGGTCCGGACTGATGTGCACCGCATATTCCTGAGTGAGCTTCTTCCATTGCTTGAACAGCCTCTTCATCACCCAAACATCTTAGAAAAATTCCATCAAATGATCGTCTATAGAGAATGCCCTTGTAATAAATGAAGCGGGGAGCACGACGTCGAACATCAACTCTTTGTCGCGGATCTTGAGGAAGTTTCTCGTGTTGAAGATAATCAACCAAAGGTTGCCGCCAATCTTCCTTCTCTATCTCAAAGACTTCCACAACAAGATTCTCGTCTTCTTCATCATCATCATTGAAGATCGGTGGAATAACCCAATTCTTGCATACTGGGATGTGGATGTTTGCTTCGGGCATAGCTATGGTTGATGCCAACTTAGCAAGGGCGTCTGCTTGCTTGTTCTCGCCTCTTGGAATATGCTTGATCTCCACATCTCCAAGCCAATTTATCATTCTTCGGGCATAGTTGCAGTATGGAAGCAACTCTGGTTTCTTCACTTCATATATCCCGAGCAGTTGATTCACCACAAGCAAGGAGTCTCCATACACATTCAGGTGCAACTGCTTCACATCGACTGCCATCTCTAGTCCAAGTATGAGGGCTTGGTACTCAGCGACATTGTTGGAGCAATTTTGAGTCAAAGAGAAAGAGTATGGCAAGACATATCCTTCTGATGTGACAAACACCACTCCTGCACCGGCTCCCTCTCTATGTGAAGCGCCGTCAAAGTACATTTTCCATGGAAGAGAAGTTTCAACCGCCAAAACATCTTCGTCTGGGAGATCATCAGTCAGCTCCCATTCAGCGGGGATCGGGTGATCAGCTAAGAAGTCGGCAAGGACCTGTCCTTTTATAGCTTTCTGCGGCACATAGACAATCTCGAATTGCTGCAACTGAAGATACCATCTTGCAAGTCTATCAGAAAGAACTGGCTTGGACATGACAAACTTCAATGGATTTGCTTTGGAGATGAGTCGAACGGTATGAGCTTGGAAGTAGTGCTTCAACTTCTGAATCGCAAAGGTAAGCGCAAGACATATCTTCTCGATCGGCGAATAGTTCAGCTCATTTGGCACCATCGTTCTACTAAGATAATAGAGAGCATTCTCTTTGCCTTCATCATTTTCTTGTGCTAGCAAGGCCCCAACTGATCTTTCTTGGGCAGCTACATAGAGTATCAGCGGACGT
>JAPKLY010002378.1:0-25772 GCA_026898435.1 Prunella vulgaris | reverse complement strand
TATATATATATACGCAAATATGTATAGAGAGATATAGAACGATCATATACTCTGAGAGATAAAATACTTGTAATCTGTATCATCTTCCATCGATTAGTGAGAGAGGTGCCCTCATCCGTGGACGTAGATCATTTCTGATCGAACCACGTAAATCTTGGTGTTCTTCAAATTCTTTATTCCAATTGATTTCAAACAATCATTGTTGACTCAACACATAGATCTTAGCAATAACTACTTGAAAGGTGCTGTAATTAATGTGTAATTGAAAGCAGTAAATAACACAAGAATTTTGTAACACAATTCGTCACAAGGATTACATTTAGGGGCGACCAAGCCAGAAGATATCATTGATAATACGTATATTAAAAATGTGTGTACAATAATCAAGATTACATATATATATAATGAATGTATCCCTAACTAACCCTAAAGCCCATTAGGCCAGAGGCCCAATGGACTTAGCTAATTACTAATATCCACAATATTATTTAATATTTTGTAACACTCCCCCTTGGACATTATAATTGTAATTTAGAAGAATACGTTAGTTAACGGGAAGAACATAACTATTGATCTTCGGGATCCAATCTTCAGGATTGTTTTAAAGTCGATAATCCCCCTGAAGACAACAACCATCCAAGTCTACTCATCCCAATCCTATGAATATACTTTTCAAAAGTAGATGTAGGAAGGGATTTAGTGAACAAATCTGCAAGATTGTCACTTGAGCGTGTTTGTTGTATTGTAATCGTAAGGATAAAAGAATTTTGGGGAAATGTGTTTCGTCAAGTTCCCTTTGACATAGTCATTACTCATTTGAGCAATACATGCAGCATTGTCTTCATAAATTATAGTAGGATTTATGTCATTTGAAGGGATACCACACGAATCATAAATGTGTTTTACCAATAATTTCAACCAAACACATTCTCGTGCAGTCTCATACAGAGCTAAAATCTCTGGGTGGTTTGAAGAGGTGGTCATCATAGTTTATTTAATAGATTTCCATGAGATGATTGTACCACCACAGAGAAAAACGTAACCAGTCTGAGACTTGCCATTGTGGGGATCAGACATATAACCAACATCTGCATAACCTACTAGTGTGTTGAGTACCTTAGCCTAGATTTTGATCTATGCAAAACAATGTGGTTTATTTGGTTATATTAATCTAACACTTGTGCTAAGGAAATTTGTGTTTGAAATTTATAGTTGTAAGTGAAGTCTGCAGCTGTATACTTGATCATTCTACAGCTAGACATGACCCTACAGTTGTAAGGTTTCTCTACAGCCAATTTTTCTTCTTGACAGGACACTACGGCTGCAAGGTTAAAGACTCTACAGCTGCAAAGAACCGTTTGAAGAGATGGTACAAGTCAGAGGTTTTTCAAGATTATGAAGACCCTTAAGCACAATTAGTGTAGCTCTCATGCACTCACTAAAATGTACTTAAGTGGAGGTTATTTCTTTAATTCTGGAGGATAATGAAGATTAGTTACAAGACAGCCAGAATTTTGAAGAAAATGACAATAGTACAATCAGTACTATCCTGTGTGAAGGATGAGGACCACTTCACACATGCCAAATGGAGCGAGAGGAGCCTTATCCGGATTTCAAATTTGAATTTCCAACGGATAAGTCATACCACTCAATCTATAAATAGAAGAAGTCATCAGAGGAAGCAACAACAACAACCCTGAGCACACAAGCATTCTGCCTAAGCAAGTCTACAGCCAACAAATTTCTGAGAGAGTCTTATTTGTTTTTATTCTTTGTGATTCATAGGTTAGTTGGTTAGGATATTCTTAGAGAGAATCACACTCTTTTGTTGTTGTTTCCTCACCTGTTTTAATTTCTACTTAGTGTAGATATCTCTTTGTGAGGTTTGTAAAACTCTTTCTGAGTTACATTCTGAGTGAATAGGGTAGTTTAATCTCTTTTTAGAATAGGAATCTGAGTGAACCTAGTTCTAAGGGGGAACTACTTGTATTGATCTAAGTGATCTCATCTTAGTGAATTTAACACCTGAGTGGTGTAACAGTGGATGTAGGTGGTCTTTTTATAGACATTGAACCACTATAAACCTGGTCTATTTACTTTCTGTCATTTAATTTCTTGTTCTACATATTTAATTTATTTGTTACATTCATCATTCCTTTGAAATCCGAGTGCATAAAACTTTGTGGTTTTCACAAAGAAAAACTGACTCTACAGCTGTAGACTTTCATAAGTCACTCAGTTGTTAAGTTTGTTTATATTGTTTTTCATTAACACTAACTTTTATTCCACTGCACAATAGAGTATTCTCAATACAATTTTAAATGTGAGAACTCCTCTGATACTTTGTCTACAAGTGATCTTTTATTTTGCAAAGTTTTTGAACTCTGCATCTGCAGACTTTTCAAGTATGTAACCTTTGTGGTCCAGTTTCTAAAACTCTTGTAGACTTGTTATTTTGAACTTTAAAAAGGCTACTGTAAAGTTCTAGAACCCCTCTTTTTAAAAAATCAGTGAAAAGGAAAATTGCAGCCGCAAAAAAAAAGTTGATAACTCTACAGCTGTAGACTTAGTTCTGAACTGCAAATTCCTTACCAACTATAGATTTTCAAAACTCTAAGATTGTCAACTGCAAACTAAGAGAATTTGCAGTACTTTGTACAATTCTGAAAATTAAATGAAGCACTACAAAATTCAGAAACGTTTGTAATCAGTTAGATACATTTTGGATTTACTCAAGCATTTTAATTAATAAAATGTGTGAGTACGTGTAACATTTTAAATAGATTTAAATTCGATATGAGTTAGATTTTGGACAAATTTATTTATAAGTTTTGGTCCAGAATTCAAAACCTTATAAATTTTAGGTCAAAGACCATTATGCCCATGTTCTTTATGACTATTTAAGGAAAGGTATTTAAAGGACCCTTAATCCTATTTATATCTCACTTTAACATTTTGAACCCCCTGAAACCTTAAAACCTCCTCATCCCTCACTCTCTGAAACCAAGAATCATGGCTATGAAAGTTATATTTGGAGCTCTTTTCGACTTCGACGAGATACTAAAGAAGCATCCCACTAATGCTATAGAAGATGTTGTTAAGTACATAGTGAACCAAGGGATTCATTATTGTCTTACTCACAATCCTGGAGCTTATGATGATAAAATCGTGCATGAGTTCTATCAGAATGCAGAAGCTAATGTGGAAAGAAAGACATTATCAGTTAAGCTGCAAGAAAGAAAGGTCAATATCACAGCTGGTGATATTTGCAAAGCTCTACATTTAAGGACTAGAAGAGATGCTCAGGATAATCTCAACTTTGTTGATGAAGATGAGAAGTATTGTAAGATATTCACTGCAAAGAAGTCATTTCCAAAGAACTGGAAGAGGACATTCAAGAAGACTGATTTAGCAGTTGAGTATGTCTATCTTTATGAAGCTATTGATAAATGCTTTTTATGTAGAACTGGTGCTCATGATACTGGCACTATTCTTATGTGGGATCTGATGATAGCTTTTGTTAAGGAAGTAAAAGTTGATATAGGAGAACTTTTACTGAGAAATATAGGGAATGACGTAGTAAAGGCAGGAAGGAACAAAGGTTTTGGTTTATTCTTGAACTACATACTGAAGGAAGTTGGATTCTCCTTATTTAATGGGCATGAAGGACAGCCTATTCTGACTCATAGAATCATTGGGAAGGCCAATTTTAAAAGAGGGGTTGTGGATGCTCCTGTGGCTCCCAAATCCAAGAAAAGAAAGAAGAATAAGTCTGAGGGAATGACACTCACAATTATTAGATCACCAAAACAGCCTGAGAAAAAGAAGAAGAAAAATGTAAGGAGAAAGCTTTTAGTGGATGAACCAACTGATTCAGAGGATGAAATTGATAGAGAAAAGAGGCAGAAGAAGTTTCATTCTAAGAAAGTTGATGAAGTTGAAGCTGACAAGTCTACAGCTGTAGACTTGCCAACTGTACAGTTTGAGGTACAAATTACTGAAGAACAGATTGAAGATGTTGGAGTACCTGAACCTAAAACTGAACAACTCCCTGTTGTTCCAGTTGAGAGGATTGAAGGTATTGAAGAAGAAAGGCAAAAATTCGATGACTGGAAGATAGTTAGAGAAGAATTGGATAAGTTGACAGTTGAGGAAAGAAATTTGTTCCAGTGGGTAGTTGACTGGACAAATTGTAGTGATGTGAATGAACTAATGAAGCCAAATTTCCTTAATGACTTTATTGCTGAGAAAAGAAGAAAGGATAAAGGAAAAGGAAAGCATATTATTGCTGAAGAGTCAGCAAAGCAGAAAATCACCAAGTCACCAGCTGAAGCTTTAAGGGTTGCAATCATGACTGAGGAAGACCCAGAAGCTCAATTTCCAGAAACTGAGTTTGAAGTTGTAAGCTCAGAAAGTGAAGAAGACTTGCCACAAAGAACTGGTGAAGGAAGTCACCAAATAGTTGAAGCAGAGGGCTTAACTATTTTGGCTAAAGAGGCCATTTTATTAGAGTCTGCAGGAGCTAGTGCTGCAGATCCAGTGCAAGCTGAAGAATCTAACCCTGATCAAGCTGAGAAAGAAAAAGAAGCAAGAAAAGATGATTCACCTTGCAAAGAGCCCAAGGATAAATCTGATAATGATGAAGGTGGTGGTGATGATGCACCAATGGGTGGTGCTTAAGCAAAGATAGTTCAAACTGTTGTTCAAACAAACTTGGAGGCTCAAGTTGATGAGCAGATTGTTGAGGATACTTCCAAGGATATTGATGAAAGTGCTAAAGACATGTCAAATCCCATTACAAGCATTTTCAATCAACCTCCTCTTGCAATGTTTACTCTGGAAGAAATTTATCAACAAGGAACTCCCCCACTGCAGAGTTATTCAGCTCTTGAAAGAGAAAATGGTGAAAATATGGATGACTACATTACTGATTTCTCTACAGATAAGATGGAAGTGATTATGACTTCTAGAAAGAGGAAGGTTTCCACTGAAGACTCTACAGCTGTAGAGTTGATGCCTTCCAAAGCTCAGAAAGTCATAAAGGGAAAAGAATTAATTATAAGAGAAAGAGGATCTGAGGAAGAGGACAGTGATTCAAATCCAAGGATGACACTGTAACTTGCAAATTTTCACAAAAAATTAATAAACTCTTTTATTAATATTGCAAAAAAGAAAATTACAAAGAATATTTATTTGTTTGAATATAAGAAATATCAAGCGATTGTTTGGTCCAATCTCTGTTCGATCCTCTGATTCTTCTCTTCGAGTGTTGACTTGATTTGCGGAATTTTTAGAGTTAAGTCCGATGTTGATTTTGGTGTTGGACGTTAATTCGAGGGCGTTGAGCCTTGTTTCGAATTAACGTTGCCTTGTCGGAAGGACTTTGTTATTATGTCGGAGTTGAGTCCGGAGTTGATGTTGAAGTTGATATTAATATTGCCTTATGGAAGGACTTTGTTGAGTGTTCACCTTTGGACTCTCTATGTTGATGTCGTCGTAGGTGAGTGGTGTTGATCGCCGTTGAGGACGTATGGATGACGTTGATTGGAGGGGCTTCACGCCGTATTTCTCTAATCAATCGCCGTTGTTGATGAAGAACATTGACCGGAGGCTTCGCACCGTGATCCCGGATCAAAACGCTTTGTTGATGAAGAACTTGAAGAACGCTTTTGAAGATCGTGAAGAACGCCTTTGAATCATCACAGTTGCTCGAAGTCTTCGATCTTGATGCTTCTCTCTGAGCTCTGATCTTCCCGACTCCTTGTTCTGTATAAAATGACTAGAATGAGACCCTATTTATAGGTGTAGAATTCTAGATTTGTGGGCTAGATTTGATGGGCCAAGAGATATTATTTGGATATTATTTGGGAATATTCCTAAAATAACTCAGATTTGACAATCTTCAAAGATATTCATGAATATCTGATTTCTTGGGCTTTTTAAAGATAGGACTTCATGACTTTAAAAATCCGGAATAATTAATTGGACTTTAGAGGCCCAAAATATTTAATTGGATTTTTAGAAGCCCAATTCAATTTATTAGGCTTTTAAGGCCCAATTCAATTTATTAATTAGAAATTAAATTTATTTAATTCCCAATAATAAATTATTTTAACATGTAATTTCTACATGTTATTTTTTTTATTTCGGCAATTAATTTTAATTGCCTACAAATTGCCCCCTCGCATTTCGTTTGTGTGAATTTTTTTGGTGAGGTCGAATTGCGAAACTTCAGCTCGATTCTTGTGCGAGAAACTTCAACTTGATTCTTGTATTCGACTTGAAAATTTGGATTTTCTTGAATTTGTGATGAAATTCATTTCTCATTTCATTCCTTGATTGGCCTTTGGGCTTAAATATGTGAAGCCCAAATAATGAAATAATCCATGCACATGCTTTGTAGGCCCGAATTTATTTTAATTGGACTTTTGGACTTAAATTTGAAGCCCAAAATGAAGAAGCCCAAATGTAACTTCAATTATGCTAATAGGCCTAAACATTGATATGAAAATCTTCGTTCACATTCACGTATATTGCACGAATATTGTCACCAGATATGAATATTGTAAGATGTAATCTACGTATTGCAGAATATCACATAATCTTGCAAATTATCACATAATCTTGCAAAATATCACATAATCTTGGGCATATCATATCTTTTCATCCTAGATTATCGAGGGTTCCAACCAATTTCTACACCTATTTATAGGCTCTTCCGTTTCACCCTTGATCGTTCATCCTTAGAGCAGGAAGTGGTAATTTTTGGCAGTTTATTCCAGCACATAGAGTAGAGGTTTTCTGTTTTACTTCTTTGATTTTCGGCGGACACAGCAGCAGCAAGAGATAAGAAGGTTTCACTTCTTTGATTTTCTTCTTTTTTTTTCTTCTTTTATTTCAGGAAGTTAATATACGTCTAATTGTTTTGCAGAGCATCACAAGGTAATTCGAGATATAATTTCTATAACTGTTAATCCTCTTTTCCTCCTTTCTTTTTGTGTGCGTGTGCGGTCCGATCAGTACGAGGCCTTGCTCGTAATTTCTGGTGGAGAGATCATCAGGCTAGGCAAGGATGGTTCGATTGGAGGTGGAGACTGATGTTGTCAGCTCGTACATATGTCGGCGACGGTCTTCACTTAAAGGAATGGATGGTTCGATTGGAGGTGGAGACCGATGTCTTCGGCTCGTACATGTGTCGGCGACGGTCTTCACTCAAAGGAATGGATGGTTCGATTGGAGGTGGAGACCGATGTCATCGGCTCGTACATTTGTCGGCGACGGTCTTCACTCAACGGGATGGATGGAGGCTGTTGGCGCGAGGCAGCAGAGGGCAAACGATTGCTCGATTTGGCGAAGAGTGATGGATGGAAGGCAGATTTGGGCGTTTGGAGTCGCGGCGGCTTCGAAGGTAGCGCACGAATGTTGTGACCCGGAGCAGGGACTCTCGTGGCGAGGTATTGGGACGGTGCGACTGTCCTGTTCCGGCTCATGTGACGATTTGGTGAGTTGAGACGACGGAGGCACCGATTTCTTGGCGACGGAGGGCTGGCGTGAATCTCGAGGCCTAAACTCAAAGAAGACGAAGGCGGCGCGTCCGGCTGTGAGGGAGGTTCTCGCGGCGCTGGTGCAGTGCTCGGCGGCGGCGCGTCAGATTCTGGCAGTCTTTAGGCGACAATGCAGTTCTGGCAGAGGGCGAGTAGGCGGTTTGCGGCGGCGCGTCGGATTCTGGCGGTCTGTGTCGAGATTGCAGCGGAAGGGAGTAGTGCTCGAGGCGATGGAGGCACCAATTTCTTGGCGACAGAGGCTTGGCATTGTGGTGGTTGAGTGAGACTCGATCGGAATTGGAGGCGCGGCGGTGGCTCTCGTCTGATTCAGCAGAGACGGCAGAATTGAGGCGTGTTGCGAACGCGGTTTCGGCGTTAAAGGAATGAAAGCAGAGTTGATTGAGGATTCCGCTTCCCGTACGAAGAAGATGGAAGTTTCCAGGCTTTGGGCTTATTTCCAACACCCACAATATTGGGCCTTTAATTGGGGCGATTTTTTTTAATTCAAAATTGGCCCAATTCATTTTACAGCACTTATTTTGCAATTTTTTTTTTTGGCCTAATAAATTCATCATTTTTTTTTAAATTGGACTTTTAATTTATTATTTATTTGTTTATAAACTAAGTCCAAAGAAAAAGTATTGCCCAATTTAAAATAACACTTAGCCAATCATATTTTGATTTATTATCAAATTAATCTTTGACTAATGTTTTTTTTTTTAATGTCGTAGGTTTCATCATGGTTTATTTCAAAAAAAACACGACACCTTCCGGAGCTCGCTATTTAGTGATTCTCCATGATAAGCGTCAGCCTTTAGAGAAGGGGACTCATTTGAGGATCGAGGAGCCCATCATTGGTAATTTCGCGAAGCCGTGGCCGTCGTTGAGCAAGGAGTTGCACTTAGATCGTTGGTCGCAAGAAGTTCAATTGACTAGATCGACGAAGGCATGGACTCTACGGTCGGCTCACCACAAGCTTATGGAGGATGTGTCCCGTTTACCATCTTTGGGATACCGCATCATCACGGAAAAAGTTTCTTGGAGGGGGCCCATGGAGTTTTCCGATGAGTTTCGCTTTATCAAAGGTTATTTGGAGTGGACGGAGGATGTGTTGGATCGATGTCGTTACGCCCTCAAGGAAGCTCGCATCTATGACTCCATTTTTGCGTCTCTCTTCACGTATGATTGCGACTCTGAAATTATCAAGGCCTTTTGTGAAGCATGGTGTCCATCCCCTAACACTTTACTCACGACCCATGGAGAGCTATCGGTATCGCTGTGGGATATTTATGAGTTGACGAGATTGCCCTTGACCGGCCTTTTCTATGATGAAGTGCTGCCCGAGGCGCCGGAGCTATTCGAAGGAGTTGGGGATTCATGCCCTCCATCGAGTTGCAAGTGTTTATTTCATGCTTATCATGTCCTTCGTGGCGGTGGGCCTTTGGTGACGGTTGAACAATGGATCGGGTTTTGGTCCGGCAAGGCCATCAAGTATCCTCAACCTCCGGTCCGAAATGAGAAAATGAGAAATTTGCGCCTCAAATCAACTCACAACCCTTCCGGTACATTGGAGCCCCACAAGTCTTGGTCGGCCGCGAAGTCAACATCATTCAAGACACTTGGTATGGAGTTGCTTCATCAAGAGGAGGTGTACTTAGCTGCCCATCTTGCTTGTTGGCTTTGTACGTTTGTTTTCTCCGCAGAAGAGATAAATTTGATAAGGCCTAGCACTTTCAAGATGGCGAGTTTAATGACTTCGGGGAAGACCGTTGGCCTTGCAATCCCGATGTTAGCGAGCATTTATCGAGGCTTGAATCATCTTTCGGAGCAACCGGAACAATCCAAGACTCACTTAGCATTTCCGATCCATTTTGTCCATACTTGGTTGGCTCAATACTTCAAAATGCATTTTTCGGCCGCCCATAAACATCGCGTACCAATGATGGTGCAATACTCCGGTGAGAATGGCGCGAAGCACTATAGTCCTGAAGATGCTTGCAAGCGGATTCATAAGGGTGAGCTTGTTTCTTGGGCTTGTAATATTCTTCCTCATTCGGATCCCGTTACTTATGTGGATAGTGGCACTGCTCAACGGCTCCATTGGTATTACTTCATATGCCTTCGTTCGCATTACCTCAGTTGGCAGCAAGGAGCTCGTGCTTTCGTTGAACCTTATAGTCTACATCTGTTTGGTCGGCAGTTTGGTTTTTATCAAGATCATCCCGGAGTGTTGGTTGACACCTTTCATGAAGCTTCTTTTGAGAAAGCAGTTCACTATTGGAGGCAACTTACTTCCAGCAAGTCACTTTCCAAGGTGTGTTTTCCAACAATGGTTGCAAATCTCAAGATGCACTCTACATCGGATTATAGAGCGTGGTGGGGTCGAGTTAGTGGTACTTATCTTAAGGTCCATATTGCTGACTTGATCAAATCAAAGCCCGCTAACGTGCCACCAAAGGAAGTGATAGTAGTTGATCGTAATCGTCGGGATGACCCTCGGATTGGTGGAGATCATAGTTCGAAAGTTTCTTCTCAAGCGCATGCATCAGAACCATCTGCTAAATCGGATCACAAGAGGGATGTTTCTAATCATCCGGAAGAAAGTCAAAGCGAAAGCACCGAACTCCATTGGAAAAGGGCTAAGAAAATGGTTAAGTCTCCGGTGGTTAAGTCTTCGGTTCATGTGAAAGGATCGGTTCATCCTTCTTCACGTGAAAAAGTTTTCTTTTCTTTTCTTTCCTGAGGTATTAGTCTACATATTCTTTCCTTTGTCATCTTATTAAATGTGCTTTTATTTTTTTATCTTAGGCACTCGCGGATGTGTTTGGTAGTGATCTTGTTGATGATAATAGCGAAGGGGAAGCTTCAGTTGAGTCTTTGGAAGTGGTTGATTCTCCTGTTTTGGAAGAGCCTCATGCCCCCGCGGTTTTGGCGTTTGAAGGGAAGAAGTATTTTCGAGATCGCCAATGGGATTTTGCCTTAGCCACGTGGAAGGACCTTCGGGAAAAGCTCGTAGCTACTCCACTTGATTCGCTATCTTCCATGAAGGATGAAGTGTACTACGTATTGGCCGAGATAAAGGATTTCTTTCAATTTGACTCCTCCGTTGTAGAGACATTCCTAGCACTTCTCTTAACGATGGTGGATTGTTATGATGGAGCAAGATCGAAGTCTGTCGATGAACCGTCAAAAGAGGCTCTTGATAAACAGCTAGCCGAAGCTAATGGCGTACTCCGAAGCATTGTGGCAAAGCAAGTTGAGAGTTGTTTAGAAATTGAAACCACCAAGGCGAGTTTGGAAACAGTTAGGGACAAGATCGATAAGTTGAAAAAGAGAGAAGAAAAATTGGACAAGACGCTGCAGCGGCAACAAACATCACTTGAAAGTGTTGAAGCGGAACTTTTGGATGCTCAGAATAAAGTCTCCGTTATCACTAACACTTTTTCGATAGAAGAGATTGCGACTAAGGATTTGAAGGACGCGAAGCTCGACTTGGAGATGCATTTGAAGGAGTTGGAAGATCTTAGCCTCCTTAGTTAGCTTAGCTTAGCCATATTTTTGTTGAACTTCTATTTCTATTTTGTTTGCTTGTTCTCTTTTTGGATGTTGAGACTATGAATTTCTTTATCAATTTCATTTATTTATCTTCAACACTTGTTCTCTCTTTCATGCTTTTGAGCCTTTCCTTCTTTACTTATGAATCTTCTTGCATGTTTCAAACTTGATAAAATTGTCTTGAGTTACTTTTCTTTACTTATGAATCTTCTTTTCATCTTGTATGCTTCAAACATGATAAGATGGTCTTGAGTTATAACTGAACTTAGAAAGATTTCTAAGCTGCCTACGTACCTCTTAAAAAGAGGATCAAGTCAAAATGTAGTTCAAAGGGGAAATTTAATATGATTTTTGGGGGGCGCCGTACAGAGTTTAACCTCATGCGGGCCAGGAGGGATGTATACTTTTTACTACCATAGTCGAGTAGGGTGTTATTTAACCACTTAAACACCTTTTGTGGGATAAATTAACAGTTTAACCACATGTAATCATCTTTGGTGGTTGTCGTACACAGTTTATCCTCGTGCGGACCAGGAGCAACATGCAGTTTAGGCTCGTGCGTCAAGGAGTAACATGCAGTTTAGGCTCGTGCGTCGAGGAGAAACATGCAGTTTAGGCTCGTGCGTCGAGGAGCAACATGCAGTTTATGCTCGTGCATCGAGGAGCAACATACAGTTTAGGCTCGTGCATCGAGGAGCAACATGCAATTTAGGCTCGTGCATCGAGGAGCATACTCCGATTTACGCGTAATAGCGTTTGAGGAATTTCCCATTTATGGGACCAATGATCACACCATCTTCCGAGATTAATTTGTATGCACATTCGTGTAGACTTCCTTCACCATATGCGGACCGTCCCACTTAGGCAAGAATTTATTCCCAACACGATGAGTGATTATGATGGGTCTTCTTATGGCAAGCACCAAATCACCAACTTGGAAAGAACGCATCTTCACTTTCTTATTGAATGTTCTAGATAGGCGAGCTTGATAAAATTCGAGTCTTTGTTGAGCTTCAAGTCTTCTCTCATCAAGAGCTTCCAACTCTGCAAGGAGCAAACGTGCATTTTCTTCCACCGTCAAACCTTCTTGTATTGTCATCCTTAAAGACGGAATCTGTTTCTCAAGAGGAACGACTGCTTCAACACCGTACACTAAGGAGTAAGGAGTAGCTTGTGTGGGTGTTCTAAAAGTGGTGCGATATGCCCATAGTGCTTCACTCATTCGCTCGTTTCAATCCCGCTTCGACTTAGACACCACTTTCTTCAACAAGTTGCACAAGGTTTTGTTGAAGGCTTCGGCAAGTCCGTTTGCAGCTGCGTTGTACATAGAAGACTTTCTTTACTTGAAGTCGAACTTTTGACAAAGTTTATCAATGTGACTGTTGCTGAATGACGTCCCATTATCGGTGATGATGTAGCGCAGAACCCTATATCTGTAGATGATATTGATGCGGATAAAATCAGCGACATTCTCTTTCTTCACTTCCCTCAACGGCACAGCTTCGGCCCACTTAGAAAAGTAATCGGTTGCAGTTAGAATGTATTGATGCCCACCGGAGGACTTTGTCAACGGCCCGACCACATCAAGACCCCAAGCATCGAATGGCCAAGAGGCGACGGTTGGATGTAGTGGTTCCGGCGGCTGGTGGATGAGATTCATGTGAAAATGACATGCTTGACATCTTCGCGCATACTCCATGCAATCTTTTACCATGGTAGGCCAGTAGTAACCCATTATTTTTATTCGGAAATGCAACTTAGGCCCCGATTGATGAGCACCGCAGATTCCTGAGTGAGCTTCTTCCATTGCTTGACTAGTCTCTTCATCACTTAGACATCTCAAGAAGATCCCATCGAATGATCGTCTGTAGAGTACACCTTTGTAATATATAAATCGAGGAGCTCGACGTTTGATATCAACTCTTTGCTTCACATCACTTGGCAACTTTTCATAATTCAAGTAGTCAACGAACGGTTGACGCCAATCTTCTTTCTCGATTTCATATACTTCAACGGCATGACTTTCTTCTTCTTCTTCATCAGATTCATTTTCAAAGATAGGTGGCACGACCCAACTTTTTCATATTGGTATGCGGACTTCCTTTTCGGGTAGGGCGATTGCGGAAGCAAGTTTTGCCAAGGCATCAGCTTGCTTGTTATCCTTCCTTGGAATATGATCGATCTCTACACCTCCAAGATAATTCATAAGCCGTTGAGCGAATTTGTGATATGGGAGCAGCTCGGGTTTCTTGACTTCATACAATCCAAGCACTTGATTCACTATCAACTTAGAATCTCCATACACCTTAAGGCGTAGTTGCTTGACATCCACTGCCATTTCCAATCCAAGTATGAGTGCTTGATACTCGGCAACGTTGTTTGAGCATTTTTTTGTCAAGGTGAAAGAATATGGTAGCACCTCTCTATCGGAAGTCACGAACACGACCCCAGCACCGGCTCCTTTTCTATGAGCAGACCCGTCAGAGTACATCTTCCAAGGAGGAGATACATCAACAGTTAAGACATCTTCATCCGGGAAATCGTCCGATAGTTCCCATTCGGCAGGCATTGGATGGTCGGCAAGGAAATCGGAGAGGATTTGCCCCTTCATGGCCTTTTGGGGTACATATACAATTTCAAACTATTGCAGTTGGAGGTACCATCTCGCAAGTCGATCTGAAAGAACTAGCTTTGTCATGACATACTTCAATGGATTAGCTTTTGACATAAGATGAATAGTGTGGGCTTGAAAGTAATGCTTCAACTTCTGAATCACAAATATCAATGCTAGACAAAGCTTCTCGATCGGAGAATATTTCAACTCGTTCGGAGTCATCCTTCTACTCAAGTAGTACAACACGCTTTCCTTTCCTTCTTCATTTACTTGTGTAAGTAGAGCCCCTACCGAGCATTCTTGAGCAACAATGTAAAGAATCAATGGGCGCCCATGTGCTGGGGCGATCAACACTGGTGGCTTCATTAAGTAGGACTTGATACTTTTGAAGGCGTTGCTGCATGACTCATCCCATATAAACGGCGATCCTTTCTTCATGAGGCGGCTGAATGGCTGAAATCGCCCTGCCAAGTTTGATATGAATCTTCTAAGATATGCTAACTTTCCTTGTATGCTTTTAAGCTCGTGAATGTTTTGAGGTTTCGGAATCTTCAAGATTGCATCGATCTTTGCTTGCTCAATTTCAATTCCTCGATGGCGAACAACAAACTCAAGAAACTTTCCCGACTTCACTCCAAATGCACATTTTAACGGGTTCATCTTGAGTTGGTAGCGTCTTAGACGTTCAAAAAATTTCCTTAGATCATGAAGGTGATCTTCTCTTTTCTTTGACTTCACCACTAAGTCATCCACGTAGCACTCTACGTTCTTGTGGAGCATGTCATCGAAAATCTTTTGCATGGCCCTTTGATATGTAGCACTGGCATTCTTTAGTCCGAAGGGCATCACTTTGTAGCAACAAATTCCTTTTGGAGTACGAAATGCAGTGAGTTCCTCATCCTTTGGCGACATCCGAATCTGGTGATAGCCTGATGACCCATCCATGAAAGTTAGAGTTTCATGACCCGTTGTTGCATCAATCATAAGTTCGGTAATGGGCAGTGGAAAATCATCCTTGGGACATGCGATATTTAGATCTTGAAAGTCAACACAAAAGGCGGATTTGGCCATTCTTCTTTCTCACTGGAACAATGCTTGAAATCCATGTGGGGTATTTTACTTCTCGGATGAAACCAACTTCAATGAGCTTGTTAACTTCTTCTTCAATCAATGGGACTAGATCTGGTGGAAACTGCGTTGAGCTTGCTTAACTGGGCGAACTCCTTCTTTTATTGAGAGATGATGCACTGCGACCTTTGGATCCGAACCTGACATTTCCTTGTATGACCATGCAAAGACATCTTTAAACTCTTGTAGTAGCTCGATGTAAGCTTCTTCTTCATCACTTGTCAATAAAGCACTCAAGTAGGTTGGTCGTGGATCATTAGCGTCACCCAAGTTGATTTCTTTTAGCTCATCGACTGTTGCTTTAACACCTTCTTCAAGTTCCGACGGAGCATCTTCGACATCTTCTTCTTCCATCTGATTATCTTCGCAAATAGTAATGTGATTTACGGTAGCAATTTCTTCATCGGATCCTCTTGAAAAGTCCACACATACTCTTACTTGACCGTCTCTTCCTCTAATTAGGGTCACTTGCATGTTGTTCATTTCGACGATATATCCATTTCTGATCATGAGGTCTAGTTTTCTTCGTAGAGAGCTTTCTATATCTCAAAGATCTGGCCATTGAACTATGCGAGTGTTGACGAAGTTAGATGAGACCATGTCTTCCTCATTTTCATCGGTCTTGGTGTAGATTATTGTATGTACCTTTGCCGTCAAAGTCTCCCCACAAGATGCAATTAGGTGGGTTTGTCGTTTCATGCAGGAAGGAACTCGACTTCGTAGCTTTTGGGAGTTTGAAGTTTCAACAATTCTTGATTCTTCGCGATGCTTCACCTTAAGTGGTCCCAACCTCTCAAAGACAGTTGCCGTTATTTGATGACTACGTCTCCCATGCGACCCTAACCTCTCGAAGACTGTTGTCGATCTTTGGCGCTTACTTCCCAATCTTTCAAAGGCAGAGGTTCGTGTCATCTTTCTCTCTTCCTCATCAAGTGCTTCTCCCATTGGCAGAACATCTTCATCTGTGATTTGATTCACACTTGCTCTTTTGATTGCGATGCGTATGGGGCTTTGGGCAGTGTACCCTAAGCCGAATCTTGTACTTTTGATGGTGAGACCACCTCTCCTTGGTACTCTTGGAGTGGATTCCAATTTCTTAGGTGCTTCATGATGCGACCCTTTGGATGCTTTGCTCCCTTTCGGATCATATCCGGCTTTGACAAGAAGATTGAAGGCTTGAGGACTATATGCCCCCATGATGACAGCTAGCGATACATTTCCATGTTCGGTCTTAGCTCCTTGGACGGGACGAGTGAATCCTTTGAGCAGTTGTGAAGAAGGTTTCTTTACGCTATCGAGCTTGGTCAAGGGAAGAATTAACTCTTCTAATGCTTCAACATCTTCACAAAGTTGCTTGCCCTTGTCGATGCCAGAAGAAGCCTCACATTTTCTATCTCGTTTATCTTCTATTGCTTCCTCCAAAGGACCGTCTTCACTTTTTGTAGGCTTTGTATTCTTATAAAAATACTTAGCATCCGTAAAGTAAGATTCTGCTTTGGTAAACGGTTTATCATCGCCAAACACCGTCTTTATCGTATTGCCATCGCGGTACTTGAAGCATTGGTGTAATGTGGAAGGTACTACGCCATATCTGTGCAACCATGGACGTCCTAAGAGCATGTTGTATGATGTCCTTGCATCTATGACGTGGAAGAATACGGCTGAAGCCATCTCATCAATTAGCAAGTATAGAGTGATCGTGCCGAGAGCTCTTTGTCCTTCTAGGTTGAATTCTTGGATCATCAAACGGCTACTTTCGAGTTCATCTGTTGAGATCCCCAACTTTGTCATTGTCCTTAGAGGTAATATGTTCACTCCTGAACCTCTATCGATTAGAATTCTGTTCACTTTTTGTTGTAAAGTATATCCCATCACGAACAGTGGCCGATTATGAGATTGTGAACCAAGTAGTAGATCATCATCCATGAAGATCACATCTGCTGAGTGATCATCGTCTTTATCATTTGACTGGCATGACTTGTCGCTTTCCTCATCAATCGTTCGGTGTGAAGCTTCGCTATTCTCCACCAAGAGGACGTTGGCCATGGTCTTGCTTTCTTCCAAGATAATCTTTCCTTGTTCGACTAGTCGCATGACTATGTCCTTGAATACGAAACAATCTTGAATCAAATGTCCCACCATCCGATGATACTTGCAATACTTGGGATCTTCCGTGTGCCCAACCTCGTCCGGCCTCTTTGCTTCCAGTAGCTCAAAGAGTTGTGCCTTGATCAAGTCATCGAAAATGCCGATTCTAGGAATGGATATTGCCTTTGTAGCCTCTCTTTCAAAGTTGGTCTCCTCGGCATGTTATCTTGCACAATGTTTTCTCTTTGTCATTTGCCTCGCTTTCAACTCTTCGGAACTTAACTGTTGTTGCGGTTACCGGCATCGATTCCTTGCTTGAAGTTTTAGTGAAGGGCTGTTGGGACAATCTAAGTATTTTGATTAGATCCCAAAACCCCTGATGAATTTGCCTAAGTATAGTTGTTCAGGATAAAATAGTTCAGGATAGTTAGGTTAGAGATTCAGTACAGGAGGACCATGCTGAAGACTGAAGAATATTGGAGTCGACCCAATTTACTAAAGTCTGAAGCGTAAACCATTCTGAAGGAGTCAGTCAGTCTCGCTGAAGATTGTCTGTTCTGAAGCTGAAGATCGAAGCCTGCTGATTCATCCTGAAGTCAATCCTGAAGTACCATTGGCTGATGTTTCTACTGAGTACACTAAGCATACTCAGGACAGAAGTCAGTCAGTGAAGAGTAAGTGTCACCTTTCAGGCTGTGCTGAATGCACATAGGACCTGACTTAGGCCTTGGTTCAGTTCACCTGAATCCTGTAAGTCCGAAGCAAAAAGGTAACACATACTGAGCTGAATAACTTATCAGGCTGTGCTGAATGCACATAGGACCTGACTCAGGCCGTGGTTCAGATCACCTGAATCATGTAAGTCCAAAGCAAAAGGTTATTTATGCTATGGGACAAGAGACAAAAAGAATGTCAGTAAGACTCCATTAAGACACACGTTCAGACTGAGTTACTAACAAGAAACTCAGAGCATTGAATGTACGAGGAAGGATAAATGTCTGAAGGTCAACTAGCCGTTATAGCGGAGAGCCAATGATCTTTCGACACGTATGCATGGAGTCTGCGCAGCATTTAATGCGGCATTTAATGCATCTCAAAAAGTTGCAGGTGATGTGACAACTTGCCAGAATAAGCATGGCGGGTAGGTCAAACAGTATTTCTAGCCTGCAATCTACCTAAAATAGGAAAGATTTGATTTGATCTCCTCCAACAGATCTATTTTGAATCTTGCCTATAAATATGGAGAACCTTGCACCCATTCAAGGTTAACGGGAAATTTCCAAGAGAAAACTCTCAAGAATCCAAGAACTCAAAGCATATCATAAACAACACTCTGCAATTAAATTTCCCTAGTGTTGTAGTAGGATGCACTCTGTATTTGCTTAGATCGATAGCTCTATTATTTAGCATTGTTTTGTATTGCTAGAGCTATCTTAGTTGGAAACAAGAATACCAAACCACTCAAGGTGTGAGATCGGTTGGTTAGAAGGACTGGGACTTGTAAAATGCCCAGGGGTCAGTTCCTAAGAGAGGAAGTTGGCTACTCGTGTCCCTTGGCACGTAAAACCCAAGTACCTATCCTAAGGGTTTTGAGGATAGCTTCCGGTTAAATCAGGTTGTGGACGTAGGAGTTGGTTATCTCCGAACCACGTTAAAAAGTCCCCTGTGCGCTGATTTACTGTTCTGTTCAGGATCATAACTGTCATCTTTATTAAACTGAACATACTACATTGGTTTTAACCTCAGGACTGAATCAATCATCCTGAATCTGAATATTGTGCACTCAGCCTTAACCACCAATTTACTAAGGAACTCAGAGAAAACGTTTTCAAAAACTAAAACGAGTAGAATCTAAGGGCTCACTTTCCGCACGTACTCTGGCTCACTGAGATAGTGGTCCAACTGACTTGCTTCTGAGCAGTCAGTAGGTTTGTTATCTCTACTGAGCCTCCGAGCACATTGCTCACACTCAGTTTATCTGACTTGTTACTGAACCGTCCCTGCTGCCCCTGTGGACCTTCAGCATACTGAGTACTTCAGGGAATCCTGACTGAGTGCGTTAGAGCATTTTTCTGAGTCTTTCAGAAAAATCTGACATCAGTGTATTCCCCCCATATACTGATTTAACTCATTTCGGGACCAACAAGGGCTTACCCCCTTTGTTAACTCCTGGCTTGTCTTTAAATCTGCGAGACTCTTGAATTGGTGGACCATCGACCCCGCTAGTTTGCATACTAATCTCCATGTCGTGAGCCTTAGTAGTCAACTCTTCAAAACTTCTTGGTTGAATAGCTTGGAGGATGTATCGAAGACCCCACTGCATCCCTTGGATGCACATCTCGATCGCCGAAGCTTCGGATAGTCTATCTTTACAATTCAAACTCAAGTTTCTCCACCAGTTTATATAATCAATCACCGATTCTTCTTTCCATTGACGAGTGTTCATCAACTCAACCATGCTAACAGTTCTTCGAGTGTTGTAGAACCGACTGAGAAATTCTTGCTCCATCTGCTCCCAACTATCAATCGAGTTGTCGCATAGGTCGACATACCACTCGAATGCATTCCTCTTCAATGAGCGCACAAACTGCTTCACCAAGCAGTCTCCGTATGTGCCCCCGTTATTGCAAGTTTCCACAAATTGAGCAATGTGTTGTCTTGGATTCCCTTTCCCATCGAATTGTTGGAATTTGGGAGGTTGGTAGCCCGCCGGCATCTTCAAGTTGTCAATTCTCTTTGCATAGGGCTTGTTGACGGTGAAGGAAGATTTGGAGTCCTCTCCAATCTTGTCTTTCATTGTCTCGAATATGACTTCTCTTATCTGATCAATTGAGACTAAACCCCCCGGGGTGATATGAAGCTCTTTTGAGATCGAACCACGTTCCGTCGGTGGTCGTTCAACGAACTCTTCATCTTCATTTTGCTCTAGGACTTCTTTTCCCTTAGTACGGCTTGACTCGGGCTTGTCGATCTTGCCCATGAGTTGAGCGATCTTAGCGTCTTGCTCTTGGATATGCGTCTTGAATTCTTGCATGAGTTGAACCAAACTTGCTAGTTGTTCTTCAACGGTTGTGGCATTCGTTGTCATCACCTCGACAACACTAGGAGCTGATGATGAACTTGATCCGGAACGGGGAGTTGAGTTTGTCGAGGTATTCTCATCGTTTGCAGCGGCATGTGGAACATCTTCCTCAACAGCCTTAATGGAAGAGGTGAATGATTGAGAGTCCTTCGACATACTCCTAGTGATGGCATTCACGTCTTCGTGGTCCATGATTGATGATTCTTCAACAGTCCTCACGAGCTTGATCTTGAACGGAGTCATGTTGAAAACTTAAGTTCTTTGAAGAGAAGAGATGAGAGGTAGAGTTGTCCCACTGGGCGTGCCAAAATTTGTAACCTGCAAATTTTCACAAAAAATTAATAAACTCTTTTATTAATATTGCAAAAAAGAAAATTACAAAGAATATTTATTTGTTTGAATATAAGAAATATCAAGCGATTGTTTGGTCCAATCTCTGTTCGATCCTCTGATTCTTCTCTTCGAGTCTTGACTTGGTCTTGACTTGATTTGCGGAATTTTCGGAGTTAAGTCCGATGTTAATTTTGGTGTTGGACGTTAATTCGAGGGCGTTGAGCCTTGTTTAGAATTAACGTTGCCTTGTCGGAAGGACTTTGTTGTTATGTCGGAGTTGAGTCCGGAGTTGATGTTGAAGTTGATATTAATATTGCCTTATGGAAGGACTTTGTTGAGTGTTCACCTTTGGACTCTCTATGTTGATGTCGTCGTAGGTGAGTGATGTTGATCGCCGTTGAGGATGTATGGATGACGTTGATTGGAGGGGCTTCACGCCGTATTTCTCTAATCAATCGCCGTTGTTTATGAAGAACGTTGACCGGAGGCTTCGCACCGTGATCCCGGATCAAAACTCTTTATCGATGAAGAACTTGAAGAACGCTTTTGAAGATAGTGAAGAACGCCTTTGAATCTTCAAAGTTGCTCGAAGTCTTGGATCTTGATGCTTCTCTCTGAGCTCTAATCTTCCCGACTCCTTGTTGTGTATAAAATGACTAGAATGAGACCCTATTTATAGGTGTAGAATTCTAGATTTGTGGGCTAGATTTGATGGGCCAAGAGATATTATTTGGATATTATTTGGGAATATTCCTAAAATATCTCAGATTTTACAATCTTCAAAGATATTCATGAATATCTGATTTCTTGGGCTTTTTAAAGATTGGGCTTCATGACTTTAAAAATCCGGAACAATTAATTGGACTTTAGAGGCCCAAAATGTTTAATTGGATTTTTAGAAGCCCAATTCAATTTATTAGGCTTTTAAGGCCCAATTCAATTTATTAATTAGAAATTAAATTTATTTAATTCCCAATAATAAATTATTTTAACATGTAATTTCTACATGTTATTTTTTTATTTCGGCAATTAATTTTAATTGCCTACAGACACCTAAAGAGGTTGTATCCCAATTGAAAAAGATGGAGGATTCCCTGAAAGGAATTGAAGCAGAAATTCTCAAACAAGTCAAGAGAGTACCTGATGCTATCATTTCTCAAAAATGTGAAGAGAGGTATGGAAGACTTAGTAAAGAAGTTTGAAGAGAGAAGCCTGGAAGAGAAGAAAATTCTTGAAACGAATTTCAAAGCTATTGTGGACAGTTTACTGGCTCAGAATGAATTGATAAGGAAGGATGTTATTAAGAAGACAAGAGAAATCACTACTCTACAGTCTGATATCAATCTGATGAAAGATGATTCTTTCAATTTGAAGGTTGAAGTGGAGAGTATGAAGAATGAGATGACCAAGATGATAACTGGGAATGAGAATCTGAATAATGATCTTATGAGCAAGCTTAACACCATTTTGTCACACATTGATGTTGGCAAAAAAAGGGAAAGCAAGATTGAAGAAGAAATTAAAGAAGGAGAAAACGTCACTGAAGACATTCTTGAAAATGTGAAGGATATTGGAAAGTCTTGGGCAAAGGAACTTGAAGCTGCCAAATCCAAAGACTTGTCCATGAGACTGGGAGATCAATCAGAAGAAAAGTCTCAACTTGAGCAGATGAAGGGAAGCTCTAAAGGAAGCATAATCATAAAGCTCCCTAAATCTACAGTTCAGAAACCTACAGCTCACTCATCTCAGAAACCTTTTGATTATTGGGAACAGACAGTAAAAGTATCAAGAGAAAGAAAGAAAGAGAAAGAAGAAAAAGAGAAGGAAGAGAAAGAGAAACAGAGAAAGAAAGAGATTGAAGAGTCTACAGCTGTTGTCACTGCTCAACCATTGAATGCTCAACCATTGAGCATGATACATGCTGAAGATTCTGATGAGAGGGTAAAGCAAATGAAGACTGAGTTTGATAACCTTTGGAAAGAATTCTTGAGTATATGCAACAGACGTACAGTCATTAAGAGGATTAAACTCAAGAAAGATAGATTCCAGAAGTTCAAAGACCTGAAGGCTGATGGATCTCTATACAAATGAGACAATGTTCGGCTCCTTGGTGGGAAGATCAAAAGAAATCCATTACCTAAGAGGGTATTCAAGTCAAAGAAGGAAGAAGAAGAAGAGTTTGAAGCTTATGAACTTCAGATGATGATGAAGTATTTTGAAGAGGATGAGAAGAACATGAAGCTGGTGGAGCAAGGGATTCTAAAGCCACAAGATGAATCTGATGAAGATGATAAAGAAGATGATGCTGATCCCAAGCACAAAAGAAGATGAAGATATTGTTCTAGATTAGACACTAAAACATTTTAGTTTTTAGTCTATCTATCTATTGTAAGCTGTATCTTGAACCCTTTTAGTTTATGCAGCTTTGTGCTTTGTTCTATTTTTTTTTATTGCTTTGTTTTGTTCTGCTTTGTGTTGTTCTAGTTCTGTTACTTATAAGACAATATCTTATTGTCTTTATTGTTTGTTTTGCCAACATCAAAATAGGGGGAAATTGTTGAGTACCTTGGCCTAGATTTTAATGTATGCAAAACAATGTGGTTTATTTGGTTATATTAATCTAGCACTTGTGCTAAGGAAATTGGTGTTTGAAATTTATAGTGGTAAGTGAAGTCTGCAGCTGTATACTTGATCATTCTACAGCTAGACATGACCCTACAGCTGTAAGGTTTCTCTACATCCAATTTTTCTTCTTGACAGGACTCTACAGCTGCAAGGTTGAAGACTCTACAGCTGCAAAGAACCGTTTGAAGAGGTGGTACAAGTCAGAGATTTTTCAAGATTATGAAGACCCTTAAGCACAAATAGTGTAGCTCCCATGCACTCACTAAAATGTACTTAAATGGAGGTTATTTCTTTAATTCTGGAGGATAATGAAGATTAGTTACAAGACAGCCAGAATTCTGAAGAAAAGGACAATAGTACAATCAGTACTATCCTGTGTGAAGGATGAAGACCACTTCACACATGCCAAATGGAGAGAGAGGAGCCTTATCCGGATTTCAAATTTGAATTTCCAACGGATAAGTCACACCACTCAATCTATAAATAGAAGAAGTCCTCAGAGGAAGCAACAACAACAACCCTGAGCACACAAGCATTCTGCCTAAGCAAGTCTACAGGCAACAAATTTCTGAGAGAGCCTTATTTGTTTTTATTCTTTGTGATTCATAGGTTAGTTGGTTAGGATTTTCTTAGAGATAATCACACTCTTTTGTTGTTGTTCCCTCACCTGTTTTAATTTCTACTTAATGTAGATATCTCTTTGTGAGGTTTTGTAAAACTCTTTGTGAGTTACATTCTGAGTGAATAGGGTAGTTTAATCTCTTTTTAGAATATGAATCTGAGTGAACCTAGTTCTAAGGGGGAACTACTTGTATTGATCTGAGTGATCTCATCTTAGTGCATTTGGCACCTGAGTGGTGTAACAGTGGATGTAGGTGGTCTTTTTATAGACACTGAACCACTATAAAACTGGTCTATTTACTTTCTGTCATTTAATTTCTTGTTCTGCATATTTAATTTATTTGTTACATTCATCATTCCTTTGAAACCTGAGTGCATAAAACTTTATGGTTTTCACAAAGAAAAACTGACTCTACAGCTGTAGACTTTCATAAGTCACTCAGTTGTTAAGTTTGTTTATATTGTTTTTCATTAACACTCACTTTTATTCCGCTGCACAATAGAGTATTCTCAATATAATTTTAATTGTGAGAACTCCTCTGATACTTTGTCTACAAGTGATCTTTTATTTTGCAAAGTTTTTGAACTCTGCAGCTGCAGACTTTTCAAGTCCACAGCTGTAACCTTTGTGGTCCAGTTTCTAAAACTCTTGTAGACTTGTTATTTTGAACTTTAAAAAGGCTACTGTAAGGTTCTAGAACCCCTCTTTTTGAAAAGTTTGAAAAATTTTATGTTGGAGGTAAGGTCAACCCCCCCCCCCCCCCCCAGACCTTGACCACTTTAAGGGACCAACATAGTGTTTTGTCTTGGTTTCTTTGATAAAACAAATCAAAATCTTGTGAACCTTGAAGATATCTTAAGACGTGTTTCACAACATTCCAATGCCTTCTTGTAGGAGAGGCACTCAATCTTGCAAGTAAGTTCACTGCAAAAGCAATATCCGATCTAGTGCAGTTTGCAAGATAGAGTAATGCGTCAATCGCACTAAGATAAGGTACTTCAGGTCCTAATATCTCTTTGGTATCTCCTTTAGGTCTAAATGGGTCTTTTTTCACTTCAAGGGAATGGACAACCATTAGTGTACTTAGTGGATGAGATTTATCCATATTGAATCTATCCAACACTTTCCTTAAGTAGGTTGACTGGTGTATTAGGATTCCTTCAGGGAGGTACTCGATCTGCAGGCCGAGACAAAACTTGGTTTTACCCAAAGTTTTCATTTCGAATTCTATCTTTAAGATTGAACTTGCTTCTTCAATCTCTTTCTTTGTTCCTATTATGTTTAGACCATCAACATATACTGAGATGTTACAAAAACCATTAAGTGATTTCTTTATGAATACACAAGGAAAAGCTTCATTAGTTACATAATCCTTCTTCAGGAGGAATTCACTAAGTCGATTATACCACATTCGATCTGATTGTTTTAAACTGTATAATGATCGTTGTAGTTTTATATTGAACATACTACGATCTTCATTATTCCGCATCTTGGGAATCTTTAATCCATCAGGGATTTTCATATAGATATCAGTATCTAATGATCCGTAAAAATATGCGGGAACTACGTCCATTAACTGCATTTCTAAGTTTAATTTTACTGTCAGGGATATTAAGAAGCTGAACATTATTCCATACATAACAGAAGAATAGGTTTGATCGAAATCACTATCGGATGCGAAAACCCTTGAGCTACTAATCTCGCTTTGTATCTCACTATTTCATTGTTTTCATTTAATTTTCATACAAATACCCATTTGTATCCTACAGGGATAAAATTTTTAGGGGTACGTACGATAGAACCGAATATTTTTCATTTATTTAGTAAGTCTAGCTCTGCCTTAATTGCTTCTTCCCATTTCACCAAATCTGAGCGCTACCGACCCTCGGCTATGGTTTTGGGTTCTGGATCTAGTTCATTATTTGAAACAAAAAGAGAAATTTAGGCTGCAAAAATGTTGTCGATAATAGTAGTATTTCTATTATAAATTTCTCCTGTATTTATTAAGTTCGTTGAAACTTCGATATTCACATCAACCAAATCCTCTTCATTTCCCAAAATAATTTGGCTTGGTGATTCTGCAATCCTAGTGTCATTGTTTGCTTGTGCATGTGTATTTTAACTAGGATTCTCGTCTTCAGGACGAATCTCTTCAAGAGATTTCAAGGGCGACTCAATATT